>JAOXJP010219016.1:0-11739 GCA_025762735.1 Platanus orientalis
AATGGCGGAACAGGATTCATGTAGCCGACCCCAAATAGTTGGGATAAGGCTGTTTGTTGTTGTTGTTGTTGTATCATCTGCTCTGTCTGCCTTATATTACAGATCCATAAGGTTGCATGCCATAGTGATAAGTTCAGCCAAATGCTCAGGAGCAAGATCCACCACATTACGGGTCCCATAATTGTCCCATGAATGATGAGTTCAATCATCTAATGAATTGCATTATTTGGACAATCTAAAGAAAAAAATGATGATTATCTCAATCTGTAGAACTAATTGGTACACAGGCTGTACGATTATGTAATTAAGTCAATTTTTGTGGCAGGAGAAATCTATAAATGAGGAAGACTTTGTAAGGTTGGCAGCCAGCATAAAACCATTGACCGAACCCATATTGCACTTCTTCCTTATTTTTGTTCTTGTAGTCTATGGTGATATCATTTCCAATTTGTCCTATTGACAAACTAGTGTGCGGGAGAATGCTTAACATCTTTGCTAATGTTTATTAGAGTTTGTATGTGTCTATGTTTGGCTGTTTAGGCGGAGTATAAAATATGCGTTAGAACTGTGAAAAGATTATACTCACATATTAGAATAGGAGAAGAAACGCACAGCTGGGTTTTGGTTGGATTGAAGAAATTAACAGTATTATATGAGGTTTATAGCTGTTGCAAAGGTTTTTAGTAAATTTTGTGTAGTACTTTGATAAAGAAACAAAGTTTCTTGACACTTTATCTCACTTTTCAGCATTTCTTGTGGTAATCAATCAGGCATGGGAAGTGTGAATTGACCACTTTTCATTTTCCTTTACTTCACTTCCATTTCTGGATTTTTTTATTGGATTTAAATGCAGTTAAGGTTTGTAAACATTTTTATACCAAAATAGTGTGGCAAGAATCTTGAATATGGCTAGCATATTTCTCCAAACAGTTTGATAAGAATTATTGAACAATGACAATATATTTCTCCAAAACTAGCTAGTAAACTAAGTAATGATTGTCTAGAAAATTTACCAGCCTCAAATAATGTCTTATCATCCATAAACAGAACTTTGCAAGTCATACATTTCAAATGAAAGTTATCATGCTAGACTCGCTAAGATGATACGAGGAATCGAATGAAAAAATAGAAAGGAGAGAGAGAGAGAGAGAGTATGAAGATGGATACAACATAAATACAAAAAAGAATATTGTCAAACTCGCTTACCAGGTAACTTGTCACGACCCAAAACCATAAGGTAGTATGGATTTGAATCCGAAACCAACTCTGTCATATCTCAAACCCACATCCCAACAATTTATGTAATACACAACACAATATTTAACATGAAAATCCACACAATAGGTCACATCCCGAATTCGTATATACTCTGACACTTCAAACAATATTATCGTCCTATAAATTTTTTTCTCAAATTCTAATTCAAACCTTTAAGGTGCAACATAAATCTATTGCATCTAATAAGTATAAATTTGACTCAATGTCTCCCAACTAAACAATCCCAATATGAAACTTGTTACAATCCATAGAAAAATAAAAATCCTTCAAAAATATCCTACACTGAAAAGAATTTAAATAACATTAAGTTTCTTGTTTATTCTAGATGTAATAAAATAATCATGTCTTCATTCGCACTTTATCATCCAGGTTCCAAAGATATTCAAAGACAACGACTCTTCACTAAAGCTTTAATCTGAAATGTTTTGTCAAAGATGGATGAGCTAGACGGGCTCATAAGAAATTGTACAAAACATACAATATAATAGGGTTAAGTAGGGCATGAATATTTTGAAATAACAAAGCATTTGACAAATTTAAGCATATAAATGATGAGAAAACATAGAATGAAACATCAAATCATACATGTACACTTGATCTCATTTATAAACCAAATATATACAAATCACTTTCATATTAAACATATGCTTATCACAGGTCTCAACGGAAATACATGTGAATTTCAAATCATAGCAAAGCACATACGAAATCACAAATTATAATGAAACATATGCAAAAAACTGATTTCTTTTACCAAAATATATGATTCAGATACACATACTACTAAGTAGGGGTGGGCATGGGCCAGGCCATGGTAGGCCCAGGCCCGGCCCTATAATTATAGTCTGGCTCAAGTTGAGGCTTGGGCCTGTAATTTTTTAATAAATTTAGGCCCGGGCCCAGGCCCGGCCCTAATTAATTGATTAGGCCTCAGACTGGCCTAGGAATTTAAAAAAAAAATTAATGTTGAGATGTACGTTTAATTTCTATACCTATCATGCAATAACTAATGCTTTAACTAATTGAACTATAAAATTTTACTTGCTTTAAAAATCATAGAAAACTTTATATTTGAATTTGAGGATTGTTTATTTTAAAAAATCATTGATTTTGTTAAGTCATTATGTAATTTGTCAATTTCATTCCAAGTCTAGGTGTTAGACTATAAATGTTATGTATATTGAGGGAGCCTATGAGTGTCTAGTGTGGAGACCATTACCATAACAAGGAAAAGGTTCAAGTGCTACAAGTCAAGGCATATCAAGTAAAGAACCCAATAAGTGTTAAAGATAAGTGTAAAGGAAGAGTCAAGTCACTATCTCCGAGCTTGAAAGGTAAATCATGTATAAAACCAAATAGGTAATGTATGACTACTCTAAGAGACTCCCCAAATACCAAGTTTTGATCATAGGAAAGCCTTAAAACCAATATATGCTCATAAGTGCAATTACTCAAAAACCCTTTAGTGAAAAATGAGCTAAGAACTAAGTATGGACATCTTAACTTGAAATGGTCATAACTTTTGATCCCGACATCCTCTTAGAACCCACGAGTACTCAAAATGATTGTCTTGAAAAGCTCATTTTGACTAGCTTAACCGGTCACCAAGTGCCTGATCAGTCTTGACCTGAACGGTCACCAAGTGCCTGATCGATCTTGACATGACTGGTCACCAAGTGCCTGACCGATCAGGACACTCAGGAAATGGCACCCGAGGAAGATGCCCCTTAAGGCTTGACTGGTCAAGCAATAGGTCATGGCCTAATCGGTCACCAAGTGTCTGACCGGTCAAGGGTGCGAAATTGTATATTTTCAACTCCATTTTTCCATCAAAGACCATGATTATTTGTCCGGTTTTGGAGATTTGAATCCCATGGTTGAGAGTGGATTTCATCCACTATAAAATGAACATTTTCCTCATTAGGGTAAGCTACCAAGCATTTGAAAAAAAAAGTTTGCTAAGGGAAAAAAATAGGGTTTTGGGCAAGAACCAACTTTACAAGCTCTACACACTCTCCATTCATTCACTCAAGCTTCCAAGCAACTAAAGGAGAAAAAGAGAGATGGTTCTCTCTCTTGAGGGCACAAAGGAAGTTTCATTTGCAAAAGAATAGAGGAAGAAGGACAAGGACGGTTGTTTTTTCACTCAAAGTATTCAAACTCTCAACCTCAAAGGTTGAGGTAAAGCTTTTGTTTATATTTTAAAGTTTGTTTACATTGTAGGTAGTTTGTGGTTATCTCTTGTTTATTGTATATCTATACCACTACTTTACATGTGAATCCTTGAGAAACCATTCCAATAGATAAATCCCTTACTAGCCTCACTTATATTTGCCTATTATAGAGGTCATACTTAGTTGTGTGGTTTACTTGCATACTTGCCTTCATTAGAGGCATTCACACACTCCCTTAGTATATTTGGATAGTTGAGAGCCACTATATATTGGGACATTGGTTCCCTAACTTTAACATGATGGTATATTTGGCTATTAAGAGACACTACTTGCATCAGGAATTTGATTCCCTTAGTTGACCATATTACGTATTTGCCTATTTTAGAGTCACTTTACATTGGGACTTCGATTCCCATACTTGGACTATAACTTGCTACATTTAGTTTTTAAGAAACACATTGGTAATAGGCATTGACCCCTTTGTGTCAACGGTTGGAGACGTCTTGTGAAGAATTGTAAGTCCTTGGCTCGAAGACAACTATATTCGTGCTTGCCGGAGACACCAAGCATATAGTTTAAGGTTTATCTACATACCTTATCCCTTGTGTCATCGGTTAGAAACGACAATTGACGAATTGTAAGACTTTGGCTCGGAGACAACCAAGGTCACGCTTACCAGAGACACCAAACATGTAAATTAAGGTTTGATCATTACATTGTAATCATTGTAAAATATTGATTAATAACATTGAGTAGTTAAAATGGACATAGGCCCCCGGTGTGGCTGAACCACTACACATCTTGTGTTGTGGTGTGTGATCTCTGTGTGATTGTTATTTTTATTTCCATACATATAATCATTAACATTTGGGCACAAAACACATTAAGTGAGTTAAATTAAAATTGAGCATCACTAATTAACTCACCAAGTTAAAATTGGGGTAGAAATAATTAAAAGAATTAGACATTTTAATTATATCCTATTCACCCCTCCCTATAGGATTAACCTTCTAGGAATTTCATATTTCACTAGGACTTGAACCTAATACCTATTGTAAAAAACCCTTTTTTAACAACTAAGCAACATAATATTGTTAATTTTAAAATACTTAGTATATTATATATAATACATATATATTATATATGTAAAAGTTCGTGCCTTGGTCCTGACCCGAGCTGGGCGGAGGTAAGCCCAAGCCCGACCCTAAATAAAAGTTTAAGTCTTGGGCAGGGCTCAAGCCCTTGTCAGCCATAGCTTAGGCCGGGCTCGGACAGGCCCGACTCGGCCCATGCCCACCCCTATATCTAAGGCCTCATATACCATCATGTGAGTGGAATCACAATGACTCACATACCACCCTGTGAGTGGGCACCACCAATTATCCCTAATGGCAGGAGATGACTAATCACTGTCTTTATCAAATACACTCCTGTAAGTGGATACCATCATACAATCACTGATAGTAGAGCCACTATACAATTTCACATACCGCCATGCGAGTGAGCTACCACTATCTAACCCCTAGTGGTGAGGGATCAAATCACTTATCACTTATCACTTATCTCACATACTGCCCTGTGAGTGGGCTACCACTATCTAGCACCCAGTGGCGAGGGATCAAATCACTTATCTCATATATTGTCATGGGAGTGGGCTACCAATATCTAACCCCTGGTGAAAGGGATTAAATCACTCATCACTTATCTCACATGTCGTCCTGTGAGTATAATCCCATGGTGGAAAGGGGTCACATATCACTGATCGAAATTCCAACATATAATGATAAGCATATCAAAATTAATGAAATGATTTATGCTTATTGGACATAGATACTTTTTAAAACAAAGCAAATCTCATTCAAAAACATTCATTCCACTTTTAATCATACACAAATCTCTTCACTCTTGATCACATATAAATAAACACAAGTCTGGTATCAATGGAAAACAAATCATAAGATGGTTGACCCTTCTAAGGCTCATAATATAAAGGGTTATGGAAACATTAGAGCATTGTTGATTATAAGAAGATACTTTAAGTAATGTTTTTTTTTTTCAACCCTTACAGAGATTTACAACAGAAAACCTTAAGGCTAAGGAAGTTGCATAAATCTGTAGTTTTCAAAATAACTTGATCAAAGCCCGACATTTTCACAATTATAAATTGATTTGGAAATCATCTTAACAAAAGAAACAAGGTTGTAGTTCAATATTCTGAAATGTATCACAAACAATGGAAATAAAACCATAGAACTCTAAGAACCTAACAGAGAAAACAAAACACATGCACATATCGTGTAATCACTTACATTCATAAACTTTAAAATGATGTTTCTAAAAACCCAACAAATAAAACAAAATAGATTTGTTCACACTTTCAATTGGTGAAAACAATCGTCGTACTTTGCTTGATCACACAAAGAAGAATTCTCACTTCTCCTTCTCCAAACTCTTTAAACCATAGTTGTCAATCTTATTTCTTCTCCCTTTCACTTCCTTATTTCCATAGATGTTTAATGAGTAACCCTAAAGCTTATTTCCATCTCCATATAGGTCTCTCATGAGATTTTCTATAAAATCACCCAAAAAACTAGGTTCCCCAAAATTTCACAACTCTGTCCTATTAATCGATTAGGGGTCTAATCAATAAAATAAAAAAAACAATCATGGTCAATTAGCCCAAAACTTATGTCTCTATGGCCATTTTTTGGACTTCTCAATTGACCAGGGTCTAATTGACAAAACTTTTATGATCGATCAAACCTGAAATTTTTATATAAATATTATTCATATACCCCCTGGTTGTCCTCCTTTTGAAGAAAAAGAAAGTGAAAATGAACAAATAAATATTTGCACTACTTGTACTCTTTCACTCTACTTGCACCATTGGAGGGAAAGTGTGTCGTTTAATCATTGATTTTGTAAGATATAGTAACTGAAGTTGTTCAAGAGATAAAATTGGACACCCAAAAACATTCAAATCCTTACAAACTATCTTGGCTCAAGAAAGGTTCCGATGTGACCGTTCTATAGTGTCTAAATATAAGGATAAGGTGTGGTAGATGTATGTCATATTTTGTTAGGTAAACCATGGAAATTTGATAGAGGTGTTTTGCATGATGGGCAAAAAATATATATAGCTTCATGCTAAACATGACTCGATTTGTGCTTGTACCAAGTAAAAAGGTGGTGCCCAAACCAAATACTAGTGAATGTTCCAATTTTTTATCCATGAGAAATTTGTATAAGAGATGGAAGAATTTGGAATGATATTGATATATATATTGATGGGCAAGAATTATGAAATTGGTAGTGACATCCTCAACAGTGCGAAGGAATTAATTGATGAGTACAAAGATATATTCCCAAGTGTTTTACATGCGAGATTACCTCTATTGAGAGATATTCAACATTAAATTGATTTGGTACTAGTTTAATATTCATATTTGACCACACTATCAAATGAGCCCAAAGAAAAATGAAGAGCTTAAGTGTTAGGTGGAGGAATTGATATCCAAGGGACACATTCAAGAAAGTTTGAGTCCATGCTTTGTACCTACACTACTCACTCCCAAAAAATATGGAAGCTGGCATGTGTGTGGATAGTCACGCTATAGATAAAATAACAGTTCAATACCATTTTGTTATTCATTGACTTGATGATTTATTAGACCATTTAATTAGAGCCACAATATTTAGTAAATTGGACTTGAAGAGTGGTTACCATCAAATTTGAATTAGGTTTGGAGAGAAATTCCCAAAATGGATCTTAGAGGGGGGTAAATAGGATCCTTATACTATTTTAAAATTTTCTTTTAATTATCTATTCAACTCTTTTTTTATTTACTTTTATTTTAATTAATCATGCAACGGAAATTCTTTCAATTAAGTAAATCTCTTTTCTATGGATTTATCATGGACCACGGGGCTCCGTCATGCACTATAGGATTACCTATAGCAGAGTGGGAGTAGGGCTGATAAATTCTCTAAGGTTGCTTGATTAGTATTTTTATATTCACCATAGTTAGAGTCACTTAGTGTGTTGGTTTGCTTTGCACGATTAAAGATAAACATAAATACAAATGAATATAAAATGCGGACAATCCACAACGCCAATAATTTATAATGGTTTGGCGCTCCAGCCTACGTCCACTCTCAAATTGGTTCTCCTGAGCCTATTTAATTTTTATTAATAGTTCACTAATTATTATAGGACAAAATAATAAACTTGTGAAATTACTTACAAGTTCTAGAGAATCCATTTTATTGTAAGTGTGCTTCCAGTGACTCAGATGGGCATGCTCTCTCTATTGACTCCAATGGACTAATCTTGCACTTTGGTGACTCCGACAAAGGCTTCCTGTTGGATGAGTGCAGGAACTCCTCATTCTTTAAGTTGCCTCTAGGATAGACTATATATGACTATGATGCCCACAATACTTTATTTTACATTAATTTGACTATATAATCAAGTATTTAAGTTGTGTATTCATTGGGGTTAGTGCCCCTATTTATAGAGTGGAGAAACCCATTTAAACATCCTAAACGACTATTTTTAAACGGTACAAATATAGCATTTTGAGAATCTTAAGTTTTTTTTTTTTTTTTTTTCATTTTCAAAATGAGCTCGTTGAGTCGTTTGATTTGAGTACTTATGGCTCGTGAGTAGACCTTTTGATTAAAAGACACAACCATTTTAAGTTTGGTCATATTTCTTTTTCAACACATTTTAATTTTTTTTGTCAATTTTGGTCCATCATTAGTCTAATCTTTATAAAACATTTTCTAGGTTTAGGTTATCAATTTTCAAGTCATTCTAAATCCATCTAAGGTTGGGTCCATTCCCAAACAGTCTATTACCACTTACCAACATTTTATGATTTTACCATTAAATTATGAGTGTGGGCTTCCTTGAGGTACCTAATACTTGAGACTTGGGATACTTCAATGATGCTTGAGTCTCTTTGGCTTGGTCATTCAAGTTTTAAGTCCATCTTCTTGGTGCTTTCCAGGACTTTAAAACTTGGACTTACATAAATATACAATTTACATCATAAAGTCCTATGCACATGACCACTATATGTATTCACATTGTTTTGTTTGTGGACATTGATAATACATAACACCTAACAAAGAGATGACTGGAAGATTGGTTTCAAGACTCGAGAAGGGTTATATGAGTGGCCGGTGACTCCTTTTGGCCTCTTTAATGCGTCAAATACATTCATGGAAGTCATAAACCAAGTATAGTGTCTTTTCATTGGGCCTTGTGTTGTCATATGCTTTGATGACATCTTGATATATAGTGGTAGTCCAAACTAGCAATTTAATCACCTGCGTGATGTTTTGTCTGTTTTGCGCAAAGATAAATTTTATGCAGTTCTTAACAAATGCTTACTTATGGTGGACAAATTGATATTCCTTGGTTATGTTGCCTATAAGGATGTCATATCAGTTGATGAATATAAGGTGGAGGTAATGAAGCAAATGACCAAGACCAATGAATATCCATGATGTTCGAAGCTTTCATTGATTCGCGTCATTCTACCGTTGATTCGTTCCGCACTTTAATACTATCAAGACACTAATAAGTGTTTGCATGAGGGCTAGAAATTTTTCATGGAGCAAGGATGTCAAGGAAAGTTTCCACGAGATCAAACAAAAATTTATTTCAACACTTGTTCATACATTTCATAATTTTACACTACCATTTGAAGTGCATTGCGATCTATCTAAAGTGGGCATTGGTGCAATTTTAAGCCAAAATGTCTAGTAGCATATTTCAGGGAAAAACTTAGTGGCCCCAGGCTGAATTATAGTATATATGAGGTAGAGTTTTATGGAATGGTGCAGGCCTTGAAACATTGGAGACATTATCTCATCCATAGTGAGTTTTATGTTGTACACTGACCATGATGCCTTATGGCACATAAATATTCACGACAAAGCTTACATCTTGACAAGCCAAATGAATATATATTTGTGTTTGAGCATAAATCCGGTGCTCAAAATCGAGTGGCAGATACTTTAAGTCATAGAGTGGCCTTACTTACAACTATGCATGCAAAAAGGCTTTGTTTGATTCTTTTCGCAAGTTATTGATTGCAGACCCATATTTTTCATCAGCAATGGATGATGTATTTACAGGTCAACGAACAAATTTTGTAATGCATGATGGATTTTTTTTTAAAGGGAATCAATTATGTGTACCGGTTGTAGCTTGCATTAAAAGATTATCAAAGAACTACATGGCGAAGGACACTTTGGCATGGATAAGACTTATCAACTTGTCTCTGACTCTTATTTTTTGTCAACTGTATGAAAATAGGTGCACAAGTTTGTGGACCGATGCCATATTTGCCAAGTTTCTAAAGACCAAGAACCTAATGTTGGATTATATATGCCATTACCTATACCAAGTAAACCATGGACTGTTGTGAATATAGACTTTGTTTTGGGTTGACCTCGAACACATAAGGATATGAATCAATCTTTGTAGTTGTTGATCGATTCTCAAAGACAACACAATTCACTGCTTACAAGAAGACAACATATGTTGTGGATGTGACACAATTGTTTTTTGAATAAGTTAACCGTTTACATGGATTACCTAAATCTATTATTTATGATCATGATACAAGATTTCTTAGTCATTTTTGGAGAAGTTTGTGAAAACTTGCCAACACGAAATTGGATTATAATAGTTCTTATCATTCACAAACAGACGGTCAAGGTGAAGTTGTTAATAGATCATTAGGAAATTTACTACGTAGTTTTGTTGGAGACAACTTCAAAAAAAGGGATCAACAACTCTACCAGGCTGAATTTGCATTCAACAGATCAATGAATCGAAACATGGGATTCAGTCCTTTTCCAATTGTATGTGGCTTTAATCATCATATAGCCTTAGACCTAGCACCTGTACCTTATCTTAAATGAGTTGGTAGGAAAGCTGAAGATTTTAATTCTAGGTCTGAAGTAATCCTAGGGAGTGAATAGGATTTCCCAATTTTTTCGTTTAAATTACACAAGTCAACTCAATTCCCCTTTTAATTTATTTATGTCTTTCAATTAGACATGTTATGAACCTATCATAAACCATGTGGCTTCGCCGTTACAATATAGTGTTACTTATAGCCAAAGTGGGAGCAGGGCTGATAGATTCCTTGATGTTCACTTTTAGTTATTTGTCTCACTTGAATTATTAAGTTCAATTACAGGCACGGTATTGAATGTAATTATGTTAAATGGATAATTCAAATAAACATAAAGGATGTACAATTCATAAGACAATGAGACCAAATTTTATGGTGGTTTGACACTCCAGCCTACGTTCACTGCTGAATGGCTCAGTTTCAAACCGGTTGATTTCTATTAATAGTCACTTAGCTACTATAAAGAAAATCAACAAACTTACTTGCGGTGTTCCATTGAATACTCAACTCCCTCTGGTGGCTCTGGTGGAAGGATTGCTATGCACTCAGTAGCTCCGACGAATGCTCAAGTCCAATGTCTCCGGTTGACTTCTATCCATACTTTTGGTGGCCCAAACGAAAGTTCTTACAACAGTAGACTTGTTCATATAGTGTGTTTAGGCCTCTTGCTATGTGGGTATGACTATGATGATCACAATGTAGAGAGATTTCACCAAACTGATTTGTCTTGGAGCATTTCTCTCTCTATGACTCAAAGAATGAGTCCTCTATCTACCAACATGACTCGGTAAATTATATACCGGTAGAAGAACCTCCCAAGTCATGTGGCTTTACTCACAAACAATGTATAACTATGTAGCTTAAGAAAAACCTCTTTAAGGGCCTAAAAAGTCTCCCAATAAAATCATAATTCAATGAGTTTCATTAGTTGAGGTTAATGGTGATTAAGTCACCTATTTCTAGAGCAAAAGCCTACTCTTCTCGAGCCCCAACAACTGTTTTGTAACTGGCAAAAAACTAGCTATTGTACGATTCTCAATTTGGAGATCTCCAATTCTGGAACCATTTGAGCGCTCATAGGCATGTTCAAGCGCTTGAACCTAGTTCTTCAAACAATTGAAGATGCTATTCGAGCGCTCAAATCTGGATACCTGATAATAGCTTAAAATTGTAGTATTGTTATAGTTTGAGTAGGCATTATCACATATATTTTGCATTTATTTATGCATTTTACACATAGATATATAAGATTTTGCAATATTTATTCTTATTCTAAAAATGGTGTATTAATGCATATCTTATTTTGTAGGAAGTTTAAAATCAACTAGCAAATCACGTGGGACCCAAATCTA
>JAOXJP010219037.1:0-11739 GCA_025762735.1 Platanus orientalis
GCCCAGAACACTGCAAGCGACTCTGCATGAGAAATACAATCCTGCCCAACCACAGCGGCCAAGAAAACAAACCAGCTACAAGTTTGACAATAAGGAATCCCAATCAAACACCCAGTCTTGGAACCTGTCCTCATTGAATAGAGGATGGACTGCTTCCCAATTGAAAATCATCCCGAGAATGTGATCCTTCAGTTTTTGAAGCACCAGAAATATTTCCTCGAAGATCCTCGAATTATGCTCATGCCACAGCCCCCAACAGACAGCAAATGGAATGCACTTCTATAATATCATGCCTTTCTTACTTATGTCCTTACCAAAGCCTTCACTCCATAATCAAACGAGGTCACTAATCGTCTTTGGAGTCACCCATCTTACATTGAATCTTCTTAGTATGTCACACCAAATCGAGTATGCCCAAGAACAGTGTAAGAAAAGGTGATATACAGACTCAGCCTCCTCCATACAAAGGATGCAGCGATTAGGCATCACAAGCCCTCTAGAGATGAGGTGGTGCACCGTTTTGGACCTTGCCCCAAAAAGCCAGCCACAAAAAAGAAAGCCACCTTTACTGGGACTTGAAATTTCCAAACAAAGCTTCCCGGGAACAGGACCTCCCTATCGCCACATAGCTCCTTGAAGTAGGCTTCGATGGAAAATATTGAAATTTAAATATCTTAAATTTCACCCAACTTAATTAATTTTCCTGAATTATTAACCTTTTGATTTATGTGTCTCTATTCTATGATCTATGTTGAATGATATTTTATGTACAAATACTTAATCAACAAATTTTACAACTGATAAAATTTAACTTTATTTACAAACAATCAACCACAGGATTTATTTATGCAAATAAATACATAGTAAAAAGAGAGATGGCTAATCGAGCAATGATGGGGAGATGGTTGTGTTGCTTGGGAACTGTGAGAGGAAGCCTTTGGAGAAGGACCATTCAGGCAAAGTTCGGGGTTAGGGAGGGGGGCTGGTGCAAAGTGCAATTTCTGGTCCCCTAAGCTAGAGTTTCAAAAGAAAGATCTTTGAATTCTCTCAAGGTTGCCTATAATAGATTTAGGGACAGCAAAAAGAGAGAAGAAGAAACCGGGAAGCCACGACAATATTTTTCAAAACCAGCTCCCGAATTGCTTTCAATTTGCAAGGGGCAACTAAAGCCACAACTTGATTTCTTCCTTGTCCTCAATTGGTGGTTCATCTTGAGAATCAATGGAGGCTGGTTCTTAATCGTTAGTTAAAACCACTTCTTGAGAAGCCTCTTTGGATGATGGCTCATTCTTTGGGAGACTCCATCATCAAGGAAAAATCGTCCTTTTGTGTAGGTTCTTTCGGATTTGATGATGGCTCCTTTGGGTTGGGTTGTTGTGGTAATATTGTAAGACCATACCATTGACCACAACTAATGAGTTTCAAGAGGCATGTTTCAACATTGTCAGTAGCACATCTTTCCGCAATCCATGTTCTCCCCTAGATAGCTCTACTACATTCCATTAAAATCTTTCATCCTGCACAATCTACATATCTTGCCATAAAGAATTCAATGGCATACTTGTCATCATAGTATCCACAATATGCATGATTTCATTCATCTTGTTCGATTTTCTTCACCATTCTTGGAGAAATCAATTTCTTTGCACTTCGATTAGTTATTAGAACCTTTAAGAGCTTCCCAAATGGAAGGAAAAATTTGGTCCTAACCTCCAACATTACCGGGACTCAATTAGAACCGTCGTTCATCTTGTTAGAATTCTATGATATTTGGACTGTAGAACCTCTGTACATGTTAGAATCCACCATAAAAAATTCAGAATTTTCTGATCTGTCAAAAGGGTATTTTGGTAATTTTCGGAATTTTTGCCTACAATTACAGTAATACCCTTTTCGATTCTTTCTCACTCTTTACTTCTCCTTTTCTGTTCTAACTTCTTCTAATTGCTTTTATTTCATTAAATTCTCTGATTTTATAATTTTCGTGGCTATTTGTTCAAATTTCAATTCTTGATTTATTTTGCTTCCGTATCCTTTATTTTAAATTATTTGAGGCTTTGGGAAGTTATGTTACATCAATTTTGGTATCTTCCCTTGTATCTTGTATCAACCCCCTTTGGTTTTGGGGTTTTTTGTTTGAGGTCAGATGATCCGCTCCGGATCAAATGATCTAAATGGGGGATCGGACAATCCCTGTACTGGATCATCCGATCCAGAATGAGCTGGAACAATCTGGCACCGGATTGGGTGATCCAGTCTAGGGATTGCGATCTGACCCTCAGGACCGGATCCGATCTGAGATCAAACAAGTTTTTAAACCATGGTCAGAGAGAGAGAGTGAATTCTTGGGCTGCACTTAAATTGACACTAGCATTGAATGAAACACAAATTGTGTGCTAATTTTGAGATTTGAGAAAGATTTAAATTGTTTGGCATTGGTTTTGGTATCGAATTGATATATTTTCAATCAACGGAAAAAGATAGTGAGGCTTTTGTCCAGTACTATCAATTTCCTTGTTAACTTGAGCCGTTTATCCCTCTAATTTTCACCATCTATGAATTTCTTATTTACTAAGAGAAAAATCTTTTTTGATAGAATGGTGGGTCCCGGACCTCTGGACTTGTGGAAAGTTTACTGACTTTAAGGTTTTAATATCCAAGTTATAGGCTTTGCTCAATGTCTCATCTTCCAATCTCCAGTGATTCTGATGCATGTCAGGGGCAATGATTTAGCTGTTAGGGTGCAGGAGTTGTGCAAGGTATTTGGACCTACCCTGCTGGGAAAGTGCAACATATATATATTCAAAATCTATGGAGATCATGCAAAAATAACTAGGAAAGTATATCAGATATCTTCTGTCAAAATCGAAGGAGATCAATGCAAAGTTAATCTTTATAATCTAAGCCGTTTATTGATATCCATTTCTAACCATTCTTTCTCCATCTTATTGTGAAAATTCCAGATATGATTAATATGCTTGCACTCACATTAGTCTTTCAAAATTGAACTTATCAGGATCGAAGCTTCACATTGTGAACCTTCCTTTTCAGTGTTGACACAGTTTTCAATTCTGTATATAAAGTGTATATTTATGTAGTTAATTGGCCACTATTGAGGCTGGAACTCCCAGAGCCTAAAGAATATTAAATTTGTTGGTTTCGGTTATATTCCTTTGGCATCGCATGTAGCTAGATGCTTCCTGGAATTAGGGTGTGCACTTCTAAAGTGAGCTTTGTTCTACAAACCTTTTGCAGTCTAATTGAAGATGGTTTCTTCTGCTGTTATATTGTTAGGAACTCGAAGAGTCAGATAAAATGGACGAGGACAGTAAAATCATTGAAGAGCTTCGAGCAAATTCTGATTATCAAAGAGCTCAAATATTACATTTGGAGAAAGCTCTGAAGCAAGCAATAGCAACTCAAGAAGAGATTAAGAAAATCAACAATAATGAACTTCAAAAGTCAAAGGAAACGGTCATTGACCTGAAACAAAAACTTGCAAGCTGTATGAGCACAATCGATGCCAAAAATGTTGAACTTTTGAATCTTCAGACTGCCCTTGGCCAGTACTATGCTGAAAGTGAGGCAAAGGTAAACTTTATAATAATATGACTATATCTGTTTGTTGTTGAATAATGTCATAGAGATCTATGATTTAGAACATGAGGTGGTCTTAAGATTATGCTTTTTGATGATGGTTTTACTTGCATGTGGACAGGATCGCCTTGAAAGAGATTTAGCTCTAGCAAGAGAAGAATCAGCCAAACTTTCTGAATCATTGGAGGTTTGACCCTCACTTTTTGTCTTCAGTGGATATGGACCTCACTTCCTGAATGTTTTTCTATTTTATTTATAGCCCTAGTGCTTGTTTCTTCTGAATTTTGATGGAAAGGGTTTTCATGTCTTCTAATTGTTTAATATATCTTAAGCCATATTAAAAGTGTTGTCATCAGTGTGTGTATTAGGGACCCCAAATTAGGGTAGATATTGGTGTGATTAAGGTACACTGGAAACCTTTACCTGCACTGGGATATGCCAAAATACATTTAACAAGATTCTGTTTAATGTTGAAATAAGGTAAAATTGTCATATTAAAAGCAGCAATACTTTACCATGACAACTATCTTAACTAACAAGGATGGTCATAGCTACACAAATTAGAAGTTGATTACCACCATCACAACTGTGTTTTTGTGTATGTGTGTGTGTGTGTATAATCATGTTAAAAAAAGCAATGTATGCTTTCTTTATTTTATTCTTTCTTCCTGGGTGTGACCAATGTTAAAAATACAATATATACCATACTTATTTATAAAAAAGTTAAAAAAAAAATTATACAAATACTTATTTGAAAATAGAAAATAAAACTGAAGAAATTGTATTTTTCCCAGTATATACTCGTCACCATTAGTTTTTGTTCAAAAACATAATATTTTTCAAAAAAAATATGATTATTAATTTTGTAGATATAATTATTTATTAGAAATCTTACTATTTGTGTTTTCACTAGGATGCAAATCACAGGGTGGAGATGTCGAGGCAGGAAAAGGACGAACTATTGGCTAAGCTTTCACAGGCAGAAAGGAAGTTGTCAGAAGGAAAACACACAGTAACTAAGGTTGAGGAAGACAATATAAAATTACGCCGTGCTCTGGAACAGAGCATGACGAGGCTTAATAGGATGTCAATGGATTCAGATTACTTTGTTGACAGGTTAGCTTCTTGGACTTTGTTAAGATCTCTATATGTTCTGAAGTTGGCCATGTTCCCATCTTTTTTTGCCATTTTCTTGTCCATATGAAGATGGCCTGCAGCTGTAAACAATGTTGGCTAAGTTTTTGGCCATACGTTGAAAGAAAGTAGCATGATCAGTCACATCTAAACCAGGCAAGAATGGAGGGGGTTTAAATTGGAAGAGAGATGATCCTCTGTAAGAACTTAATGATTCTTGTCATATCCGTGTGTATCATGAGTAGACTAAACAAAATTGGCAAGAGAAAGCTAGCTGTCTTTATTAATGTCATTTTCTCCCCCTGGTTTTTTTTTTTTGGATATGATGAAAACCATGGATTTGTATAATTGATGATTAACACTGTTGGCAGGCGCATTGTGATCAAATTACTGGTGACCTATTTCCAGAGAAACTATAGTAAAGAGGTAAGTTATTCTTTTTGTGAGGATATTTGTTTTATTTTTAAAACTAGTCTGAAGAGGAATAGTTGCACCAGGATGTGAGCATTGGAAGACCCATCTTCTCTTCCTCTGCTGTACATGAGGTCACTTGCAGGGCAGTTGGGGCCTACCAATTGGGTGAATCCCCTCTAGGAGACCTCCTTGGGAAAATGTTGTCCATGGATGATCCATGTAGGTTCTTAACTATTCTGAGTGTCAAGAGAAGAAAGAGAAATTGAACAGTGTCCACAAAATAAGTCCTCATAGTATATTTTTTGGACCATCTAGTCAGGTTAATGGTCAGCTTTGTGGTACCCATCAACTGGTTTTGATTGCGGCCAATCCTTACGTTATGTCGTTTCTACCAGGGGCATGAAGATGCCTTATATGAGTTAGATATCCCTTCTTCCATCCTGATGTAACTAGTCCCCTTATCTGAATTTGGGTGTTTTATTTGACATGCTCATGAACTGAATGTCATAACTGGAGATCATCAGGTTCTGGATCTTATGGTTCGCATGCTGGGATTCTCTGAGGAGGACAAGCAAAGAATAGGAGGTGCTCAGCAAGGTGCAGGTAAAGGTGTTGTTCGGGGAGTCTTGGGTCTACCTGGGCGTCTGGTTGGTGGCATATTGGGAGGAAGCTCACCTGAATCACCTGCTCATCTGCCATCTGAGAACCAGGTGAGCTTTTTTTAATTTGCTGATTGCACCTCCAGTCTTTTAAGATGTGCATTTCCCTTGCTCCCTTGGTTTGTTCTGAAGAAAAAATTCATTTGAATTTTAACCTATCAAATTCACGGATTCAGTTTGGAAGTAGCAAAACACACTCGGACTCCTGTTATTGTGGAGCATTAAGTTTAGCTATCTGAAATGTCCTACCAATTAATCCCTGCATGGGGCTGGGGAGATACCTATCCAATGGCCAGACTAGTTGAATGATTCCAACCATCGATCATTGCATTCTTTTAGACTTTCTCTAAATGTGGACAAGGATCCACAAAGACTATGGTTTGGACTTTGGTTATGTTAACATTTGGGCTAGGAGAGTTCCTGGTCCTATTTATTTGATAGTCTGAAGCCCTCATCACACCACAAATGCAGGTGCTACAAAGCCTACAATTGGAATTTCATTTTTTTTTTCTTTTCCTTCTGCACTTTTCTGAATCACCAATATGCTTTAGTTCTAACCTTGTAACAATATATTCCTCTATACTTGCATTGCAGCTCGTTCTAAATGAATGAATATACATTCAGTACAATTTAATGTTCTTATAATGAAAAATAATAGTAATCATAGCCATTATAAAGTGGGTTAATGTATAACTCGTTAACTTATAATTTTTCCTTTTCTTTTTTCCAGTGCTTTTCTGAATCACCAATATGCCTAGTTCTAATCTTACAAATAAGACGCTCATAATTATTTGTAAGGTATCTTGTTTTGCTTGTAATGAATATGGGAATATATTCATTGCATTTATATGGGCTTATTTTGAAGAACATTGTAATATTACCTATATGGAGCTCGCTAATCTGTGGTATGATCCAGGAATACTTTTATGACATAGGAACATTACTTTCCACTTTGACTTGATTAAAGCTTCTATGAAAACTATCATAAATGATTGGTAATGCTTCGACTGTCTTATCTAAGAAGCACAAGTCTGAGCCATCAGTGGAGACATGGCATTTCTTTCAGAAATATAAATTCGTAGATGGGATGACCAATGAAATTCTTGATCCCTTGGCCAAAGCAATGAGCCTTAGATTTCCTTGCCTATTTTCCTTCCACCAGTTTGTGTAATTTTGGGCATTGTTTTCTCCCTTTTTGTTTGATTTCCTCTTAATAAAAAAATTTCACTCGAAATGTGTGCATGCTCTTTTCTCTATTGTTTATCATTTCTCAAAAGGCTGCATTTCCTGATCTTCACAATTTTTCTTTGCATTTAAAATTCCAACCTTACCACCGGTAATTCTCCAAATATTTACTCTGATATGTCTTTATGTTCCAGTCCTTTGCAGATCTGTGGGTTGATTTTCTTCTCAAAGAAACTGAAGAAAGAGAGAAAAGGGAAGCTGTAGAAGCCAACGGGGTGTCCAAGGGTGATCCACAGGGAAGAAGTCCAAGCACTACAGGGGCAACTGCACCAGTGTTAGATCATAGGGCAAGCACATCTAGTGCTGCTTCTAGTTTCTTAAGAGTACACCCATCTCTAGGCCACAATGCAAGCCCTCTCTCATCTCAAGGAAACCTGCAGCAGCCTGAACATTCAGATGCAGACTTCTCAACGGTTCCTCTTACATCATCGGTTTCCCCATCTTCAGAAAACAGTTCTCGAATCTCAAGGCTGCTCCCAAGATACTGAAATTTTGTGGTAACATGTAATTAATTAAAGGTAACAAATTCTTTCTTCTTCTTGTAGTTCTGTAATTTTTTCAATCAATTATTTCTTCCATTTGTTCAAACAAGGAAACAGTATCATGCATTGATTGTTCGGCATCACTTCTAAACACCTGCACATCCAATTCAAAAAACACAATATGATATACCATAGGAGTGAAGTGTGCGGTATGGGGAGAGTTAAGTTTCAATTCTAAATGAACGTGAAAAAATTGTCCAGAAAAGCGGAGGCTTCAAAAAACTGGGGAGGGATATGTTTGTGTTTCATATAGCTTTGTTTAAAAGTTGGAGCCAACAAGCAGAAACCTTTAGGGGCAGTGGAAGCGCAGCAGTGGGTGGGTTCTAGCATCTTTGGGATCATACGACTAACTACATAGATTTTAGTAATAGAGAAGCCGCATATAGCATGTGAATCACACCAGTTTGTGGGTGAGAAATAGGTCACATGGAGCGGTTGCCTCGTGGACATATTCGGCCTGGTCTGGCGCTAAAGTAGTCATGTGGATGTTGAAATGGGGCAAGACGAGAAAACATTGTGGGAATTTAAGGATAAGCAGTTTCTCCTTTTTTATTTTTTTTGGTAATAAAGGGGTTTATATTGATCTTCCTGAAAGCAAAGGCTGAGTTTCTGGATTACACCATGGAGCCACTGCGGAGCATGGCCAACATACGAGGAGATAATTGAAGTTTTGCTTAGATAGGCCAGGTGATGAGCCACTTTATTTTGAGTTCTGTCTATTAAAAAGTGCAAAAGATTATCAAAAAAGCTTAGAAGATATGAGTGATTATGCAAAGTTGGCTTTAACATCCATGGCCATTTTCCAGGCTGCTGCTGGAGACAAATCTATGATGATCTTGGAATCGCCTTCAAGGATAATGTTGTGAGCTTCGAGAAAGAAGGCAAGGACCAAGGCGGTCAAGGATGCATTAGCCTCGGCTTCCTCAGCAGATTTAGATGTCGGTTTCCATGATTGCACCACAACAAAACTGCCCACATGGCTACTAATGTAAGCACCAACACCTGCACCTTGAAGCCTTGAGTACACCCTGTCAAAGTTTACTTTCAAAAAACCCCAGGAGGGGGTGGAACTGAGATATGAAGGATTTGCAGTTTCTGTTGGGGGAACATGTAAGCTCCAGCACCTGCACCTTGAAGCCTTGAGTACACCTCGTCAAAGTTCACTTTCAAAAAACCACAGGAGGGGGTGGAACTGAGATATGAGGGATTAGCGGTTTCTCTTGGGGGAACGGAACATTGACCTCTAAGCTAAGAACTAAGAAGTCTACCCCAGGCAATCCAGAAATTACTAGCCTTAACATATGAGAAGTTCCAAAGCGCTAAGTCCCCTTACAAAATTCAAACTATTAAAATAAAAAAATTAAATCTTAAAAACCATAAGTGGTAAATGATAAAGCCTCAAACATTGTAGAGATTTACTGGATATATATATATATATATATATATATATATATAGAGAGAGAGAGAGAGAGAGAGAGAGAGAGAGAGAGAGCTTCAATAGCTAGCAAAAGGGGAAAATGCCCTAACAGAAGGATGGCCTCCTAAAGCTCTTGCTCAAGCAATATTAAGCTTGTCAAGCTTATGGGCCTCGTCATTCGCTTCTCTTTTTAACATGAGAGAAGATGACCTGATCGAAATATTTATAAGTACTATAACAATTCAGAATTATGTCTGATTTTCTAAGGTCAAAGAATTGAGTTTTTCTTCAAAAAGTTCATAACTAATAAGGGAAGTGCTTTCAATAATGATCTGCTTAGATTTGGGTTCTTATCTCATATGCAAGCCCATAACCGCTTTGGATTCGGCTACTAGAGGCTCAACAAGATCTCCAATCCTGGTCCTCTCCGCTACTCTACTTCCATGGATGTCACTAGCTATGGCTCCGAATCTCGAGCTGTTTATATCTGTTGAGCAAGTAACATCCACATTAATTTTTAACCATTGATCTCTGGGAGGCTGCCAGCTTGCAACTCCTTTGTCTGGATCTGCATCTTTATGCCCTATTTGGAGGGTTGGACCTCTTGATTCCTTATTTCGCCCAAATTCCTGCAAGATAATGTTAAAATTTTCCTTTTATCATCTGGATTGTTTCTAAAAGTAACTTCATTTCCAGAGACAATAGGGTAGGATAGGAAGCAATGAGAAATTGTTTCTTCTTGGCTAAGTATTTACACCATAAAAATACTGTCATAATACTTGGCCATGAATGAGCCACAGCATTTTTTGTAAAAGTTTGAATGAGATAGAGCTGTACAGTTATTATACATTTTTTTGTATCTTTGAAAGAGTTCAAATTTGAAAGGTTAACCTACTGGACAGGTAGAAGAATCCTGAATCCTAGATAAGGAAAGGCTTGTAAACGGTTATAAACAGATGGCAGTCCACTATTGGAAGATTTCAAAAGATGTAGTTATCATGTGAAGTGTCAAGCTTTGATTAGGAAGGAAGTTACATAACAGATGGAAGGTCCAGAAGAATGACACATGCAGAAAGCCCATAACCAAATCAGAATATTATAAATAGAGGGTGAAAGCACCACACAGAGGATCCGAACATTCATCACAACAACAATCCACTTATGTACTCAACACTAGTCAGAATCCTTAGTCAAAATCCTTACTTTGTATTATTATTCTTAAAAATAAAAGTATTCAATTTTGTCCGTTAGACTTCCAGTAGTGAATGTAATCATGACTTTCATGCAATTGATCAAAGCTTGTTTAATGGTATGGTATTAACTCAGGATTGTTTGTATTGCATGATTGGGATTAACCCAAATGTAAGTTCTTCTTAAACACTTAGTTACTTTGTTAAACATTCATCTTCTTAGTGTTATTACGGTAGAAATATAGAAGTCCTTATTTACAAGACAAGAAATAACTCAGAAGAAAGAACCCTCCCTCATAATCACTTGAATTATTCTCAAATCAAATTGATGATTGGTTTACATATTTTAGAAATAACTTTTCAACTGACAAAAGTCAAAATGTGCATTTATAGTTTTACCATCTATTAACTAAACCTATTTTAACTTAAAACCTACGACATCTACATACATATGTCAAAAAAAAAATCTCAAGAGATAGGTCCTACATCTTATTTTAAGACAACATATAATTTTAGGCCAATAATTACAAATTAAAAAAATATTCTATGAGTTTTTTGCCATATGTATTCCATGTGGCTAACCCTACATGGACACATTAAATCTGGATAGTCTCTTAACATTATACCCATATCAACCCACAATTATCATTATCTATTCACTTTTACTCCAAGTAAAAAAAAAAAACCTATAAAAACACTCAAATCTTATTTTCTTGAAACCATTCAATCATACTACAACAAAAGTTTAATAGGTAAACCATAAAAGCACCCAAATCTTGGTTTTAGACATAAATTTATCCAAGTGTGATATAAATTATATTTCACAGAACACCAACTCATTGAGATCTTTTTTATTTCAGAAATTTTCAGGTAAGATATCAAATTAGAGATGAGATCCATATTCCATGATTGACATCTTGGGAGATGATATCGGAAACCTTTTGAATTTGGCAGTTGGTGGGTTGTGGAGATCATAGTTTGAAATTCGGAACAGATACGATCTATGGACCTTCCCAAATAATCATATATTCTCCATTTTTTAATAACACACCTCTTTTTCTAATAATTCTCTTCCTTTAAAAAGCTCTTCCAAGCTCAAGATCCATTTTGTCTATTTTTGGCCTAAAGGAAAACATAAGAAGCGAATAAGCTAATTTTATGAATTTAACCCGATAAATTATATGATTGAAGATACTTCCCCAAACTTGTTTAGCCAAAAGAGCTTGGTTGAAGGATAGAAATCTCTAAAACCCATCTCCCATGCACTCTAGATTTCTTAATTTTTTCTCATTTCGTCTAGTTTATCTTATTTTTTTTCATCTATCTTTTAATCTATCAAAATCCTTTTTTAGTTGATATCTACAAATTTGCAAATGCCTTTGAGAGGACGATATACCACATAGCATGTGTCTCCGATTTGGTGCGACCATTAACTAATGAACAAGGTCCACCTGGCATCAAGAGCAAACATATCAACACCAAAAAAGTGATTTACACTTTTGGGCAGTGGCGGAGTGCGGGGGCGGGGGGGGGGGGGGGGG
>JAOXJP010219048.1:0-11738 GCA_025762735.1 Platanus orientalis
AGTTGATTCTGCTTCTGAGTTGTTTGTTTGGCGTTGTGTTTCAGCGATGAGGACCAACAGGAATTTCCTTATGAGGGCTAGGGAAAATCGGGAAACAGCCCCAAGCACGAAGAAGGCTGGTCAATCAAGTTCCGTGCACACGCGGGGTGCCTCTGGCCTCCAAGAAGAGGAAGCGGCCTGCTGCCTCTGGGGGCCCTTCCATGCCTCATGTCCTCGAGGCTGCCCCCGCTCCTCCAACTGTCGTTGCCCCCTCAGCTGTCGTTCCTGTCGTTGATTTGGAGGGTGTCAATGATCCTCAGCCGGTTACTCCCTCGACAACTTCCAACGCCCCCTCCATAGAAGGACCTGTGTCAGCCGCGCTAGTGGTACAGTCTCCCATTCCCGAGGCCTCTACGACTGCTGTCGTGGCTTCAACTTCTACTCCGAATGCTTCGGCCCCCAACCTGCCTACGGACGACTCCCTCCTCGGGCCCGATTCCTGGTTATTGAGGACTGGCTCAGGAGGTGCACGTCTCTTAGAGGGAGTCCCTTTAACCGACGTCAAATACTTAAAGAAACGCCTTTCCCCGACCGGCGTGCATCGGGATATGATGCACTATATGGCCAAGGTGAGTGTTCTCGCTGTTTTTTTTTTCACATATTCTTCTGTATATACTAACTATATGTACATTTTCTTTTGCAGACCGTGGCTTTAATGGCTACCTCTATCGAGAGGTACAAACACTGCGAGCAAGTCCGGGACAACAACCTCGACCGTCTGGCCAAACTCCATAATGATTATCTAGCCTTCAAGGAAGAGGCCAAGTCGAGGATAGTGGGCCTCGAGAAGAGATTACAGTTGTCCGAGGAGGGTCGCTCGGACCTGGCCAGGAGGGCATTCGAGCGGGAGGCCTATGTTGAAAGCCTGGTCGCTCGCTTGCATGACTCGGAGGCAGAGATCAGTCGTGCTAATAATGATCTCGTGGCTGAGAAAAACCGGTCCACCCTCAAGCCAACGGCCAAGTAGAAGTCACCAACAAGACTTTGATCGGCATGATAAAGAAAAGGCTCGAAGGCTCCAAAGGCCTCTGGCCTGAGGAACTCCCTAACATCCTCTGGGCTTACCATACCACCGCAAGAGCCCCCACCGGGGAGACTCCTTTCTCACTAGCCTTCGGGACCGAGGCAGTAATACCTGTGAAAATCGGGATAGCCTCACACAGAACAACAAGTTTCGACCCAAACCGTAATGGAAGAGGACTCAGAGGCAACCTCAACCTGCTCCAGGAAAAAAGAGACAAAGCCGCCCTAAGAGTGGCAGCTTATAAGCAGAAAATGACCAAGTACTACAACTTGCGAGTAAAGGCAATAAGGTTCGCTACCACGAGGTTCTCAGGAAAGTAATACAAGCAACACAAGACCCGGCCGAGGGAAAATTAAGGCCAAACTGGGAAGGGTCGTATAGGGTGACACAATGTAACAGACTTGGAACCTACCACCTCAAAAACTTGCAAGGGGAATCCCTACCACGGCCATAGAATGTAGAACATCTAAGAAAATATTATCAATAGAGTTAGTACAATGTCGACTATTAACGCGTTTTGAATTATGCAAAATTAACTACGACTACGAACCCCGGGTTACCAAAAATCAAGGCACTACCTACGATCTCGAGCCTAAGAGGCGGAACCACACAAGCAACTCTCGGGTCAAGGATGACCCCAGGTCACAAGGATGACCCAAAAGCCACGAGGATGGCACAACCCAAAAGCCACAAGGATGGCATGACTCACAACCTTGGGCTAATAGGATAGTCAGTCGCAATAATAAAGATAGCCCCGATGTCAAGAGAATTACCCGACGAAGTAGCCTAAGGGGCCCGTCGGGACAAGCCGACTACCACCATCCCGTGACTTTCAAACCACGAGTTAAGTACGACCATAATCCCTACTCACGCTTCTAAAGCCTAAATAAGTGACTAAGAATCCTCGGCAATCGTGACTAAAAAGAAAAGAGAGAGCTTAAGCCCCGAGAGGCACCGATGAAAATTGCTTAGAAAAGAAAGGAAAATTAGGAACGAGACAATTAACAAAAAACTTGTTCATTACTTTGTGCAAACAATATACATATAAAAAAGGGGGTGTGAGCCTAAGGCTAACCCTCGGGGAAGACCTCCCCCGTTACAACATCTGCACCCTCGGGTGCCATAGTCAACATTTCTACCTCATCGATCGTTTCTCCCCCTCTCCAACAGAGACGGTGCCAACTGATGGCACAATGATAGAAGGAGTCCTTCTTACGCCCACCAGATGGTCCACATCTTGGCCCAGGCCCTTGGTTTGGATGGATCTGCACTTAACACGGAAGAGATTCTGAAAAATAGCCCCTGCACATACTAGGAGACAAGGTCAGGGAGTTAAGGCCGGTGACTTACCGGCGTTGGGCTCTTCGACGCTCAAGTCAGGAAGATAAAGGAGAACGAAAAGAATGGAGTTGCTATGTTAAAAAAGGGACTTTTTGCGTGTGTTTTCTCATACCTAATCAAGAAGACGAATCCCCCATTTATAGGCTCGGCTCTGGGTGCATCCGTGGCGAAGACCACGTGTCGCAGCCTCTGTTGGTGACCCCATACCTTTGTGTGTTGCTACCCCATGCGTCTACTCATAACTACCCACCATGCTTTCGTTCGTTGCTGCCCTACCTCCCATACTCTTCGCCATGCCTTTCTCCTGGCATAACTACTCCTTCTCCAGAACCGTTAGACCTGTTGCAGGGATTAGGTGGCTTGTACTACGGCTTGTGGATTGGTTCTCGAGGGCCGCCTTGTTAGTCGGGACCCTATCGGGGACTGCGATCCTCTCAAGTCCTTAGGCAGTCTTAGGTGTCGAGTTATACGGATAAGGGTCGGGATCTCGGCTCCTAGCATCCGAGGGTCCGGGGCCCAGTGTCTTTTTGGCTCACCGGGTCTTGTCTTATGAGTCAAAATTTTCTTGGGTCGTGAGTTTTTCCCTATCAACCCATTTTGTGTGTTTTAATTTTTTTCACCACACGATGCACTCTGGAACAGGTAAGACGTTAACAAGACTTTAAGCAATCTCATAGATGCACTCTGGAACAGGTTAGACATTAACAAGACTTTAAGCAAACATGAGAGGATCTGGACTCCAAAAGAAGAACAGTGAAAAGGGAAAACACAAGAAATTGAAAGAGGCCTCACTAAGTGAAGAAAATATTTATTTTTAATGTGTAGCAAATTTTTCTGTAGCTTTTAGTAGTACAGCCAAAAAGCATGGACATTTTATCTTTTAACATGGGTTGTTTTGTCTTTTAGCATAGGTCTTTGTCTTTTTGTGATCTTTTTGGTCATGCTACATAAAGCTAGCCAAAATAAAAGTGGGACCCACATATCGTTCAAGGTGAGTCCACATGGGGTTGTGTTCACCTCAATAAGAAGAACAACTTTGTATTGTTGGATGCTCAAAACCGTCAATGGGTGAATGAGAAATTGTCTCCAAAAGTGCCTAGTTGATCACTGGTAAAAGTGTGTGAAATTTGAATAGCTCCACATGGATTAGCCCATAAATTTATGTGTGTTCATATACACTAATGTTGAACATAAGTTTGGGCCCTAAGGGGCACCGCTGTTTTGTGGATGGGGGAGGACCTAGCCAACATGAGCCGGACCTATATTTAAACATGCGCGCCAAACCAGGCCAGGTCAAGTTGGGTTGGGTCAATAAGAAAAATAAATATTTTTGTTTTCTCCCAAAATCAGTTACACCTATGAGGACATATCCCTTTGAACAAATTTTACAGTTTTGTCCTTGTGGGGGTGACTATTCTTACAGTTTTACAATTATGCCCTTGGAAACTTATAGGCCGAATAGACACACATGTGGCTATTAAATCACACCTATTGACATATGTCCATTCCGTACGGACATGTAGGTGTCTCTTAAATATTTCCCTTTCACACATGTCTGTTCTGTACGGATGTGTTGGTGGCTACTAGATTGCAACTATTAATCATTGATGACTATACGGAATCAAAGGTTGTGTCCCTATATTTGTTCAAAACAAACACCAAAAATCTATAAATAAGAGGTCCCTTCATCATTTCATTCATTCAAATTTCAGTCAAGCTAATAGTGTTATAGTGAATTCGCATCAGTGTTAGTGTAAGAGAGAGTAGTGATGCACAAGTTGGTTCGCCAGACACACAGATTTTAGTGTTGCTTCTGTGTGTGGAAGATCATTGTATCCTGGGAGACAAACGTCCAAATTCGGTAAGCACTAGTGCGATGAACGAATCTGTCTTAAGGACATAATGCTAAACATTAGCCTTGATCTTCTTAAGTGAAGTTTTCATCATCCGAGTTAAGTAAGTAGCTTCATTATTTGATTTAAGTATTTTTCATATTTTATAGTATTTCATATCTATCTTAAGGATGTAGTGTTAAACACTAGCCTTAATCCACTGGTGCTTAAGGACATAGTGTTAAACACGTCCAACTTCCGTAAGCACCAGTGGATCAAGGCTAGTGTTTAACACTATGTCCTTAAGACAGATTTGAAATACTATAAAATATGAAACTACTTACTTAACTCGAATGATGGAAACTTCAATTAAGTGGATTAAGGCTAGTGTTTAACACTATGTCCTCAAGATAGATTCGTCCCTCGCACAAGTGCCTATGGAATTCGGACGTCTACCTCCGAAGATACTATGATCTTCCACATACAGAAGCAACACTACAATCTGTGTGTCTAGCGAACCAACTTGTGCATCACTTCTCTCTCTTACTCTAACACTGACACGGATGCATTATAACACTACTAGCTTGACCGAAATTTGAATAAATGAAATGATGGGGGGACCTCTTATTTATAGATTTTTTGTGTCTGTTTGGAATAGGTATGGTGACACAACCTTTGATTCCTTGCAGTCACCAATGACCAATATTTACAATCTAGTAACCACCTACACATCCGTACGGAACGGACATGTGTGAATCAATAGGTGTGATTTAATAGTCACATGTGTGTCTATTCGGCCCAACAACTTCCTTTAGTCACACCTAATTAATAAAAATGGTATTTATTTATTTTTCTTATTGACCCAACCCAGTCTGGTTCAGTGCGCGAATGTGTGTTTAAATATAGGTCCAACCCATGTTAGCTAGGTCTTCCCCCATCCACAAAATAATGGTGCTCCTTGGGGCCCAAACTTATGTTCAACATTAGTGTATATGAACACACATAAATTCCGGGCTAGTCCATGTAGAACTATTCAAATTTCACACTTTTATCAGTTTTACCAGGGATCAACTAGGCACTTTTGGAGATAATTTCTCATTAACCCATTGACGGTTTTGAGCATCCAACAATACAGAGTTGTTCTCCTTATTAAGGTGAACACAACTCCATGTGGGTCCCACTTTTATTTTGGCTCAAACATAGCCACCCGATTAGATTTTGCATAGAAAATCTGGGTGTTTTCAAAACCGTTTCCAACAAAATTTGTTGCAGCTGATCATTTGGCATGTTGGTAATGGATATGGAGCCACTTAATTTTATGAGATTCTCCCTAAGCAAAGACTTCACTTGTTAAGGTTGTTAAAGACAAAGCGTTCTATGTTCACCTAGTGAAGAAAGTAGATCACTCACTTAGAAACTCTTTACGTATAGTATCACATTGTAGTTTCCTTTAAAAAGATATAACAAAGTGAAGATGCTATGATAACTTCATTCCTTAAACCTTGGTTAATACATTCCCATCTTTAATCAGATTCTCTCCTATGCACAAGATTTGTTGTGATTAGAAGAGGGGCCTAATATATCCAAAAATGAAAATCACCATCCAAAAAGGTGATTTTTACTTCTGTGTGTTTCTTGATCACAAGAAATTTTGTGTTTGGCAAATGATCTTGACTATCTCATCTTCCACACGGAAGCAAACCATCATCAAGTGGAAGGTTCATTGCAATAGAAATAATATTACAAATTCTACAATTATTTTAAATATAGATGAAAGCCCTAAAACATTTAGAGAAGCTATGAGTTCTAGAAATGCCTTATTTTATAAAGAAGCAATAAATGATGAAGCGGATTCCATCAGAGAAAATCAAACATAAAAATTAGTCGACTTATCTTCTTAAAGTCTACCAATAGATTGTAAGTAGATATTTAAAAGAAAATTAAAAGTTGTTGGCTGAATTAAAAATTTTAAAGTTAAACTAGTAACTAAAGGATTTAGACAAAAGAAATTAATTATTTTGATACATTTGCTCCGATAACTAGAATAACTACTATTAGAATTTTGGTTACATTAGATACAATATATGATCTAATAGTGCATCAAATGGATGTTAAAATCGCATTTTTAAATAGTAACTGAAGAAATTTACATGAAACAACCAGAGGGTTTTGTTATGGCTAGTAAAAAATATAAAGTATGTAAATTAATTAAGTCATTATATGGTTTAAAATAAGCACCCAAACAATGGCATAAAACTTTTAGTCAAGTAATATAATTTTATGATTTTAGAATAAATAAAATAAATAAATGTGTTTACTCAAAATTTGTTGATAATAAAATTGTAATTATTTACCTATATGTTGATGACATGTTAATATTTGGTACAAATCTTGATATAGTTATCGTTACTAAAAGATATTTGTTATCTTGCTTTGATATGAAAGATATAAATAATTTAAATGTTATTTTAGAGATTAAATTAGAAATAAATAGTAATAAAATTGTTCTTACACAATCTCATTACATTAAATCTATTTTTAGAAATTTTGAATGATTTGATTATAAACATGTATCAACACCATTTGATTTTAGTATAAAGTTTTCAAAAAATGATGAAAAATGTATATAAATCAATTGGAATATGATAGTATCATTGGTAGCCTTATTTATGCTATGCATTATATAAGACCAGATATAACATATGTTGTTAAATGATCATTAGATTTACTCATAATCTTAGATATTGGCATTGAGATGTTATTAATAAAGGATTTAGATACTTCAAAAAAACAATTACTAATGGTTTAAATTATAAAAATAACCAGATGTTCTTGAAGGATATACAGATGGTAGTTGAATATCTAATTCAAATGATTCAACTAGTAGATGGATATTTTTCATAAGAGGCACCGCAGTATCTCGGGGATCCAAGAAACAAACTTGCACAACTCATTCCACTATGAAAAAATGTATTGCATTTGGTTGTTGGAAAAAGGGAAAATATATATAATAAAAAAATACTTTATGAGGTACCATTATGGCCTAAACCAATGCTTGTCATTTCTTTGCATTGTAATAATGAAACTACATTAATAAAAGTGCACAATAGTATGTATCATGGAAAATCAATACATATTAATCTAAGGCATTCATATGTGAAATAACTTCTGAAAGATGAAGTGATCACATTAGAATATGTTCGATTAGTAGAAGAAAAAAAATTTAACTGGCCCTTTTAAAAAATGTCTTGCAAAGGATATGATCTCAAAGTCATCCAAGGGGATGGGATTAAAGCCTATAAACTAAGGTGACTATGATGAAAACCCAACCTATATTCAAGTTCAATGGAAAAAACAAATCATAGAAATCAACTATGTACACTAAATAAAGATATTCTAATATTTTTAATCCATCTCAAGTTAGTGCATGTATGTATGGATAAAGAAAAGTAACTACTAATATTCTTAATGAGTCTATGCTTATACAGAGAAGTGTAAATCATATAAATACACTTCAAATAGACTCATATATATAAGTGTGGAAGTGAAGCCGCTTTTTATGAGATCTTAAGCCACGTTTGGCATTACTTAAATTACAAATAAGTGCTGTTGTATAAGCACTCTTTTAAAAGCACTTATTACAAGCACGTATTGAAACATCATATGTTGTTTAGTATATATAAATTATAAGTATTTATTGAAAATTTAAACACTTCCCACTAACCATTATATCCCAAAACTTCATATATAATAAATAAGTATAATTTTAAAAAATCTTTTATGTTCCAAAATTAGTCCAATGGATGTGTTATCCAACAATCAAGACTATCGTCACCATGTGGCACATAGTGTACATGGGTTGGGTCCGTTTAGGCCTTAGTGAGCTTAAATAGACCTTAACTAGAGCATGGCCTAACTTCAATCTATATGCATCAAACTAATCTATCGGGTCTTAATCTCTAACCGGATCTTTTTTAGTCAAATTTTGAGTTAGGTTAAGCCGGACCGGGTTCAGGTTGGCCTGATCGTACGCACAACCCTAGTAGCATATATAACAAATTAAAAAGCAAAAAAAAATAAAGAGTAATGAATACATTCCAAAATGAGTTTTTTTGTATTAATTTATATTAAAATGGTACTTTGATTTGTTAATTTATATTTTAAGGTTTTTGGTATTTTATAATTTATTATTAGAAGAATATTTTATTATTTATAATAAAAGGTTATTTTTATATTTTTTTCTTTTTATATTTAAGAGATACTTTATCATATATTAGAAAGTTGGTTTTCTGTTTTAATTTAGAAGGTTATTTTTGATATTTTTTGACATTATATTAGATAGTATTTTGGTTATTTTCTATATTATATTGATATTTTATCATTATACATATGGACATATTTTTAGTTTTTCATGTTATATTAGATAGGTATTTTCGACATTTCATTATATTTGGATGATTATAACTAAAGGGTATTTTTGGTATTCATAGTTTTAATAAGGGTATATTTGCCTAAATGTCATGAAATTATAAGGCACATGCACATGGTCACTCCTGTAAAACAAAAAAGCAATAAGCAAATGAGAAATTGCTTCTGCTTAAAGTAGTTTTTTCTGCTTCTACTTATTTGAAAAATGTTTATTGTGTTCATAACCAAACGATCAAAAAAGTAGTTTTCTCTTTATTTTAAGCAAAAAGCAGCATAAATATTTATTTTAAACAATGTCAAACACGGTCTTAAGCTTGTCTACTAGAGAACTTATTAAATAAAATAATAGCAAAAGACCGTAAATGTATTGGCTATGCTTAAACACTAGTAAAGTAAATTGTGTGTTCGATATGCTTAATTTAATCGAAATGAGGTCCTTAGTTTAAAACTATAATTACTATTGGACAAAATGAAGGTTCAAGTCAAATGCATATTCATCTATGCATAATTTACCGTCTATCTAGAAATGTAATTTTATTTATTTTATTTACTATATTTATTTGAATTTTCTAAAATTTTAGAAAAAGTGGGGGATTGTTTTAAAGTTTAGTAAAAAAAAATCAAATAATTTTATGACAAAAATATTCTATTTTTTTGTTTTAATAGGAGTAAACCCATGCAAATTCAGACAGACAATTAATTTTATATTATATTAATTTAAAATATACAACTTTAAGATGTGAAGTAAAAAAGAGGCATCATGAGTACATAAGACATACCTTAAAAAAGGTTTTAAAAAATGAAAGAAATAATATCACACCATTGAGCATTGACTCATGCTTGAAGTTGAAGTCATCTTAAAACATTATATTTATTGATTTTTTTAAATAAAAAAAAGATAATCTGATGTTTAAAAATTGAAATAATTTTTGTTATTTATATTGATATTTTTTTGACAAATATCTAAACAGAGCGGAATGGTGGAACAGGATTCGTGTAGTCGACCCCAAATAGTTGGGATAAGGCTGTTAGTTGTTGTTGTTGTTGTTGTATTTTTTGACAAATATAAATTGAGTCCAATTTCAATGAAATCATATGCACTATTATACGATAAAAAATCATATTGAAAATGCTTTTATAGCATGTAGAAATTATAAGGGGCATAAGTATTTTAACCACTTAACTAATAGAGTAGTAAACATCATGCTTGTAATCAATAAATCAATCACAAATGAACCCTTGTGAAAAATCTCTCAAGAATCCTCAATTTGAACTGTAACAACAAAAATTTATTCACAAAAACAAAAGATCAAATCAAGTAGTAGTAAACTCATATATTATGCAGTTAAATCAAAGAATACTGAGAAAAAATATGCAACCAACTATGATGTACTACCATGAAAATTATCTTTTTTTGAATGGCGTTGTATACTTGACTAAATATATTCCTATGGTAAAATTGCATGTGGACACGTGTATTTTCTGTAGAAGGTTTAAACTCAAAACCTATTGCCACAACCACATAGTTATTTGCACTCCATGAAAATTAAAAGCAAGATTCCATCGTTTTTTACCCAAATTCATTTCACATCACATGCACTTAGCCTATTCAATATAGATCACCACCATGTAGTTGCATTTTTTATGTAACCATATGCAAGTATAAACTTTTGATCCTTGATTATTTAGATATATACTTGTAGAATATTGATCAAGTGTTTAACTCTAGATATTGGAACAAAGCCTTTCAAAAAGTTGCCCTTATGAATACATAAACCCCATCATCTTATCACACCCACCTAAAAATACATCTAATTAGGGTATCAAAACCAGTAAGAGACTTTGTGCCTTCAATTGAGATAGGGACACTGGGTTTTGTATATTCATTTGAAGAAGAAAAAAAAAAGGTATCTGGTTGTTTAGGGTTCCCCTTCCCGTTGAGAGGCTTCAATAGAAAAGGTTTTCTGTTGGACTCTGACCAACTGACTCCTTCGTTCAATGGACTCAATACTCTAATTGTCAAAAAAGAGCATGAAACATTAGTAGACGAAGATGAGAGGTAGTGTATGTAAGATGCAAAATCTTGTCAGTAATGGCAGACAAATCTGTAGAGGGAGAGATTGTCGTCTAGCAAGCAAAGACTGGGAATGGAAGACAAAATACTTTCCCGACGAAGATGATTGATTGATCTTGATTTCCAAATTTAATAGGAAATCTCCTAAATCCTCTTCAGGTTTACAAATCAATCTCTATTAATTGGAAACTATTTATTTTGGTAAAAATACTTCCACAACTATAACCAAGAATATTGTTAAGAGATTGGATTTGTCAGAGTAAAAAAAGGATTTCTTTTCATTAATAATTATCTTAAAAGGGAGAAGTGGTTGGATACGTTAGAAACAAAATATAGGGAACTGCTATTTACACCACAAAAATGTTTTGAGTTTATCTCATTTAAACTCAAAATTATTTTTTCCCAAAATACCCCAATATAAATAGACTTTTATACCCCTTTTAACATTAAAATATATATATATATCCATCCGAACAGACTAAAAAAATTTTGAAAAAAAAAAGTATGAATTTTTTTATATTATTATTTAGGTTTATTATATCTTAAATATTAATTGTATAATTGTAACCCAATGTCTTGACCCATTTTAGCACAACTTCGAAAGAAATGATTGCTGATTAATTTCAATGGTCGATGTCATCTTTTCTTTCTCTGATACAATTTTCAAATTGCAGAAAATAAAGGAAGTTGAAACACTTAAAACTAAAGTCTCAACACAAAAGACAATAAATTATTAATATTTGTCATTTTGAAAAGTTATACTTATTCTGTGTAGATGGAAGATTGAGTACAGTAGAAACTTTAGCTTCTACTGCTATTTGTGGTATCATATATTCAATACTTGGTGGATAGCCCTCTTTGATATTAGGAGTCGTAGAGTCTGTCATAATGTAAACTTATTTGTACAATTTTGCCAAAGGAATGGTTGATTTAGGAGGTGACTTGTTCTTGGCTTGGGCTAGATGGTAACAGTAACCAACCTCCTCACATTTCGATATCT
>JAOXJP010219059.1:0-11738 GCA_025762735.1 Platanus orientalis
TTGGAAAAAAAAACTGGTAATTAACGGTTAAACTATTTTTATTATTCCTTTTATACCCTTAACCAACCGAATTTGGCAACCCAATCCCTTTCCTATTTATCATCAACACTCTCCTAATATCTCTAAAAATCTGGAGACAATCTCTCTCTCTCTCCTTACTTGATCGAACTTAAAACTCTCTCTCTCTCACCATGCCTTGTCATGACCCACTTGAATGAATTAAAAATAGTTCATTGCGGGAGTCAAAATCATGTTTCCTCTAAAATCAAAATTCAAAACTTTAAATATAATGGCTAGCAAATCAACAAAAGCCAAACCCATGACCAATAGCCCTCACATCATTGCTCTATAAAAATTTCTCATAAAAACCCTGAAATTTCTCACATCATTGCTCTATAAACCCTAAACATGTTTACAATTAGCCCTCGCATGCTAATTTCGTGTTGAGTTCGTGTTGAGTCCACAGGTTGTACTGCAATTTGTGTTGATGGGTTGGATTTGTGTTGTGTCGTGTTAAAGTATACAACTATATGCGTCAACCCAAAAAGGCAGACGTGCTTTCTCTAATTATTTATTGTGTTCGCACACTGTCAAAGGTCTCTTGAGAGAGAGAGAATAAAAATGGAGAGATTAACCCATGTTGAAAGTGGAGAAGAGAGGCGGAGCAAAGATACCAAAATAGAAAGACATGGAACAAGAGATTTGATTGCCTAATATATCATATAATGGATTTAGGGCTAAAAGAGTAATTACAAATCATTAAAAACCGATTTTTTAAATAATTGTTTTTACCTCGTTATTTGGCAATTTTGCCATGACTTTGAACCGATTTGGGAAAAATCCCATTAAATAAGTACAAGTTTCATTATTCTCTCTTTCTCTCTCTCATATTAATAAAAAAATATATAATCCTTTTTTTTTTCTCATCTACTAATAAAAACAAAAGAAACGGTATCATCTCTTTCTTTTTGCAGTTTTTGAGAAGATGCTTATTTCTATCAACTGACACTGATCAACATGATGATCCATGTTAATCACACTAAAGCATATTTTTTGCCTAGTGGTGGGTAACCATTCATCTTGTTAACTTCTTTGAAAGTGAACTAAATAGTGGAGGAATTTGCTACAAAATAAGCCATACCATTAAACACTCCAACATACCTTCTAGAATTGAATCTGATGTTGAATCATCAAAATTTGTTATCCTATGTCAACATACTTTCAAAATTTTTTTGCAATAACTAACATGATAAGTGGCACTGCAATGGTCAAGAAATTGAAACCAAGAATGGTTGAGGAAAAGGAATTTCAAATTGCCTCTTACAAATTTAATTGAAGGATAAAAATAATTCAAAAAAATGCAATCATGAACTTTAGTAATTTCACTAATTCACTCAAATGAATCCTTTGACTGAGGTGCAATTGGGAATATGCTATGATATGTTATGTGGCATGGATCATTCCATTGATATCTATTGCCTTCCTATCTTCCAAGTAACTCATGAAACTAATTGGAGATAAAGTTCCTTCATAATACTGTAGCATGTCTTGGATTAGTAGAAGAGATAAAAAAAAATGATTAACTATAAGAAAGAGATGTAGTTTCACAATATTAAGATCTCTTATGTGGCATCTTGGGATTGGTTTGCCCAAGAAAGTTGTTGGGTAACTATACCCAGTAGATCCAAGCTCCCCCCACAACTCCTCACCCCTTAAAAAAAAAAAAAACAGATGAGTTCAAAAAATCGAGCATGTTGTTGATTCCATTAATCACTGGTTGATATAGGTCATGTAAAATGACTGCACTCGAGTAGCACCAAACACACATTCCTCACTTGGGTAGCCTCCAAGCAAGCACAATGAGTTGTTGGAAGAACTCTGGTCATTTTTGCATTATGTTGCACTAGGTAATCCTCTTACTGTTTCAGTTGCTGCTAAAATGATAGATTGAATTTGACAAAGAGGTGCTACCCCCCCCCTCCAACTTATGGATCGAGACTAAGATAAGGGCTCCCTTTCCTTCTTTTAAGAGTAATGGGATGAGAGACTGTGCAATCAGAGAAAAATATGGAATGGTCTAGTTTACCTCATCTAAGGACTAGACTTCATTTTATTATAATGATAATCTTTACAATAATATGTTATAAATACTAAGATAGGTTACAACTACTTCCAAAGATCTTAACAAAAAAAACAACTATAACAACTCTAACTGCTATAATTGATATCCTAGCATCCCCCCTCAAGTGAATAGGTTGGTAGAACCATTAACTTCTCCCGAAATGTTTTGAATTTTTGTGATGAGGTTTGGTAAAGTTGTTAATCTATTGTTGAAATATGTTAAACCTGAATATGTTGTTGAAGGACTTTCTCCCTTATGAAGTGATAATCAAGTTCTATGTGTTTAGTTTGAGCATGGAACATAGGATTTGAAGCAAGTGAGACGGTAGATACATTTATCACACCAAATGATAGGAACCGTTTTGAGTGGGACCTTGAGTTCTTGGAGTAATATACGGATCTATGTAATTTCAACTGCAAAGTAACTATAGAGTGTAATTCTACCTCCATAGATGAACATACAATTGTTGGTTGCTTTTTTGTGCTCCATATAATGGGATTGTTGTTGAAGTAAATACAATAACCAATTGTGATTTTCGGTTTGATGTATCACCCGCCCAATTGGCACATGGGAATGCTTGTAATGATAGAGTCATGGAAGTATAGTCAAGTCCAAGTTTCATTGTGCCTTTTACATAGCAAAGTATTATCTTAAGAAGACCCTAGTTCATGCATGTGTTGACCTACCGAATTGACAACAAACCAAATATCCGGTTTGGTAATGGTTAAATATTGTAGGGCCTCAACCATAATATGATAGAATGATGGATCATTAAGTGGAGGATCAATAATAGAAGGAGATTCCTTTTAGTAAACATAGGAGTTGCACAAGGTTTACAAGATATCATACCAACCTGTTGTATAATAAAACTAGCACACATCTCTTGTGTAAGATACATTGTAGAAGAATAATAATGAAATTCAATGCCTAGAAAGTGTCTTATATTGCAAAGTTTTTGCATGTCGAAGTGAGAGTTTAGAGCAACTAATAAAGTGGTAATATATGTGGGATCATTATTGGTAACTAGTATATCATCCACATATACCAGTGATATTGTGACAAGGTTGGAATTATGTCTGAAAAATAATATTAGTTAAAAATAAGTGAAATCCTTGAGATATCAACAATTTTGAAAAGCTTTCATACCATGCACGTGGAGCTTAACGAAGCTCATAGATAGCCTTAGAGAGACGACACACATGATTTGGGTAGTAGAGTCTTCAAATCCTTGAGATTGTTGCATGAAAATATTTTCCAAAATAAATCCATAAAGAAACGCACTCTTCACATCTAGTTGTTGGATTTTCTAGTTAAAGTGAAGAGCAAGTGATAATACTAGCTAAATGGTGGCAAGTTTGATGACAAGGATAAATGTTTCATGGAAATCCAACCTTGGTTGTTGGTTAAACCTTTGGCAACTAAGCGTGCCTTTTACCAGACAATATTACTCATATAATCTCTCTTAATTTTATAGATCCATGTACATCCTATCAAATGTTGAGTGGGTGAGGAAGGAATCAATACCCATGTTCCTTGGTTTTGCAATGCATGGAATTCTTTAGAAATGGCCTTGCACCAATGAGGGTATCAGACTGCCTCTGAATAGTAAGATGGTTCAATATCCAAACTAGTTTAAGTTGAGAGACAAAGATATTGTTTAACCTTAACTATACTGGTTTTTGCATAAGTAATCATTTGATGTGTATTATATATGATGGACATTAGATGGAATAGGTTTTGTAGTGTGAGTATCTGGACCTGTGGATGATAAATTCACTGAATTTGGTGAGGGCGCGAATAGCCGAGAGGTAAAATGATTATTTCTAGATGAATGAGATGGATGTGGTAATGTGTGCAACGGTTGAGAGTGAGTAGAGGAGGATGACACTGGGTTGTGATATAGGAGTAGAATCAAGCTGATTTGTAGTAGGTGAATTGGTTGGTGATGCTATCATAGGACACCTTGGTGTAGTATTGGACGGTTAAGAGGTATTAGACCATATAGAACTCGAAAATGACAAGTTAAATGTCTATGGTAATAGACCCATGTTATTATGCAAATAACTTGGGTCCGGTTTTAAAGAGAAGAAGGTGAAAATGGAAATTGATCTTCTTTAAATAGAGCATGATAGTTTGTAAAGACCTTGCCTATTTGAGATCATAGCATCTATAACCCTTAGAATGTGGAAAATATTTGGGAAAAACCCATTATCTTGACCTAGCTTCAAGCTTGTGGGAAGCATATAGTTGGAGCCACGGATAGTAGGCATTTCCAAATACTTTAAGCATATAATAATCCAGTTTCTTGTGAATAATTTGTATAAATGTGACATATCATCAAGTAATGGAATGGGAAGTCTATTGATCAAGTATACTATTATAAGCACAGCTTCCAACCAAAAATATACTGATAAATACACCGTTTGCATTAAGGCTATTACCGTTTCCACCACATCCCTATGTTTTCTCTCGACAACACCATTTTTAGTTGGTGTGTATGGGAATGAGCATTAATGAATGAGGATAAGAGGGTTGTGAATTCTTTGCTTATGTATTTACCTCCACCATTGCTCATCAATGTTTTAATAGAGCGAGAAAATAAATTTTCAGTTTGTGCTTTGAAGATGTGAAAAATTGTTGGAACCTTTAATTTGTTTCTATATAACCAAATATATAGAGAAATCATCAACAAAGATTATGTAAAACTGATATTGAGACATAGAAGATGAAGGGTAGGGACCCCATGTATCTTCATGTATTAGGTTTAATGGATAGTTTGAAACATAAATAGAACATGGTAGATGTAATCTATGACTCTTGCTTATGACAACCATGACAATTAAATGTGGATTCAGAGGAAACAAAAAAGAACATCAAACTAAAACAAAGGATAGATGGGCTGGATGTCCTAATTTGCAGGAAAAAAAATTAGGTGCAAATGAATTTCATGCAAACGGTGCAAACGACACCAGGGTGCAGATACATCAATGCCGAAAAGTGAAAAGCACACCCCCAAAAAGTGTAAATCACTTTTCAGTGTTGATGCATCAGCCCCCTAGTGCTGTTTACAAATGTTAGCACAAAATTCATTTGTACCTAATCCCAGCCCCCCAATTTGTTATGCCATGTCAGGACTTCAAGATGTTTGTTGTGAAAGACGACTAGAGATGCAATGGATGAAATGGTTTGTCTACAAGAGATGGGGTAAATGCCATCTTTACATAACCCAATATCAGGTTCGTTGTGCTTTTAGCTTGAATATGGACATGATTAGCATCAAATGTTAATTTACAATCATTATTTTGTAGTAGTTTATTTTTAGCAAACAATAGATGTGTGGAAATCAAAGGTACATGTAAGATGTAATTCAATTTAAGAGTGTGAGATAAAGTTTTGAGAGTACCCAATCCAATATTAGCAACTAGAAGAGAATGTCTGTTTTGAACAACAATTTTTATAGGGTCAGAATATGGACTATATGAGGTAAGGGTAGATCGATCTAGAGAAACATGGTTATTGGTTTCAAAGTCAAACCAGGTTCATCTAAGGAGGGAGCCAAGAGCGTTGTAGGTGATGAGCATGAAGAATTCATCAGCTGATATTTCATATCAAGTTAGTGGTAACAATAGATCATTGTGTGACCCAATTTGCCACAAATCTAAAAATAAAGACACTAGAATTGGACTGGGAAGCTCCTAGCTCTTTGCATCCTTGAAATCAAGAGAAATTTCTAGATCTAGCTCCTCAATAGCGAGAGAATGATGATCTTTCATAGTTGTGAAAGCTGAAGATGTTAGCCTGAGTTGTCGAAAGCAATGACGGAACATTATTGATCTTCAATGAACAACAATTCTTGCAGTTACACCAAAGATATTTCCTAAGGTTGTGTGTGTAACACCCCATGTTTTATTTAAAGGGTAAAACTGTAATCTTATCCCTATAAGGGTAAATTTCTATTTTCATATGTTCAAATAGACCAAAAAGTGTTTTAGGAACCCATTAGACCAAGTTATATGTGTAAGACCCAAGTTGGGCCTCTAATCGGTCAAGTTCAAAAGTTATCCTAATTTTGCATTTGGGGTACCTTTGTAGGTCTATTGACAAAAATCCCGAGAGAATTGGGGGGTTGTGACATACCTTTATCAAAATATCTAGGAGTCCACTTTTCACCAAAACAAACAGTGTACAATTATGAGTTTTCTAAAAGAAGTTATGCCCATTTTCCCATGAGGTGTTTGTGTTGACAGACCACAGATTTGTGGTAACTTTCTGGGTCTATTGACACCAATCACAAGTGAATTAGAGTTCAATCCATATACTTATGGAAAGGTCTAGAAGTCTAGTTTCTAGCACAATAAACAAAGATCGATTCCAAGTTTTATGGAGAGAGTTATGATCCTTTTACTGCAAAGGGGGTTAAAGCTAAGAAAACCTGATTGGATTGATCTAAACTTATTGGTTCGATACAAATTAATTGGATCAATTTACGATCTATCCAAACAACCAAGATTGTGATTTTTTTAGGCAAAATTGATTTTTCTTCATTTTGGGGAGTGTGAGACCCTCCCAACTCGACCTAAAACCCTAGAAATATGATGAAAAAACCATAACAGATTTATTTACATCAAAAGAAAAAAAGTTAAAGATGTTTATGGGATTTGAGAGCTAAGTATAGGAGTTCTTCTCCAAATTGGATAAGTTTCACTCCCAACTTTGGGAATCCACTAGTTTAGCTCATTTTATTCTTAGATTTTCATTCTCTATCTAGTTAACACTATTTCTAAATCTTTTTTTTCTAGAGGATAAGAACAAAGGTAAAGAGGTTTTAGAGGGTCAAAGAGTTTGAACAAGCATGAAGGCAAAAATTGTGAGTGTTCATACATAATGTGTTATTCATTTGTTTCTCATCACTTGATTTTTAATCTATGAAGTTTTGGTAAGTTCTCATCACTTGATTTGTAAATCTATGAGATTATGTGTGTACTCATACATGATGTGCTACTCCCTTTGACTTTCCACATTTTTCTTCATGATTATTCTTCAATATGATTTATACTTTAGTTTCCTCATCAATTTATTGTTAATCTTTACAGTTTGGTAAGTTACTAGATCTATGAGATTTTTGTGAGTTTTCACACAAAATATGTTACACTCTTAAATTCTTTTTATTTTATTCATTTGAAATCTTTACTTTGGATGAGCTTTCAGTTTCTCTTCATCTTGTTTACCTTGTTATGGAAGTTTGGTAAATTTCTTTTATCCAAACACTAAATTCATGGAAGATTAGTGAGTTCTCAAGTTGATTATTCTACTTTTGCTATTTTTCTGCACTTTCCTCCATTTTTTGTTGTCATTTTAGGTGAGATGACAGATTTTCATTACTTCTTCATAAATCTATGTGAGTTTGATGATTTTAACTATTTTATAGAATGGTTTATTTCCATTATACCTTGGTAGGGAACTTGATTACCCAAAATTTTGGATTCTATTTGTGAATGATTAAAACTATTCTGATTTATATATGTATTAGTAAGATTTAATTCTTCTACTTTGCTACCATCATGAATTCATTGAAATCATAAGCTTCTCTCCATGATTAAATATAAGAAGGTTGAATCCGTATGAAATTAAAAATGGAATAATGAATTCTACTTCTTATGCTTGATGCTTGTATTGATTTCCCCATAGTTGAGATTCCTATCAATATCATCATTGCTAGTTGGTAGTCTTTACTTACTTTAATTGACTCTAAGCCTTGTTGCTTATGCTATCTTGTATGTTGGTTTCTCATTGATGTTGTTAATATGCTTTCAACTTGATTATATCCACTTACACTTGATTTGATGAGCCACATATTAGTATTATTGAATCCACATGCATGACCTATTTAAGACTTTTCTACTATCGTTGTTTTTAGAAAGTTAGAAGAGGAATTTCTGAGCATTTGGTTTTAGTGTGAGTATGAGCTACTACTTTTCGTTTGGTTTTAAGTATGGTCTTTACATGGTCTCACTTTACGATTTTTGTTACCTCAACTTCTCTTGTATTGTATCCTTATGCAGTTATATATTACTCAATATATGCATCGATTTTAAAGTACCATTCTAATTATGAGGATTTTGTTTTGGACCTAATCACCAGGTGGCATTAATAGGTGAATACGACACTAGTTGGCCACAACCCTTGATGCCTTGGGAGATTTTTGTTGGCTAATCCTTGATGTCCTGAGGGATTTTTGCAAGCTAACCCTTGAAGCCTTGTGGGATTTTTGTGGGTTATATTGGTGTATTGACCCTTTTTAGGTACCCAATCACCGAATCACATTAATAAGTGAAGACGATAGTAGTTGCCCACTACCCTTGATGCGCTTGGGGGATTTTTGCGGGCTAACCCATGATGCTCTGGGGGATTTTTGTGGGCTATATTGGTCTTATGAGCCCATTTTTGGACCTAATCACCAGGTGACATTAATTGGTGAAGACAACACTAATTGTCCATCATTTCGGTTCGAGATTTTAGTTTTGTCAGGGACCCTACATGGGTCATACGAGATTTCTATTTTGTAGAGACCCTACATGGGTTACATGATTTTAGTTTTGTTAAAGGCCCTAGGTAGGTTAATCCATTGGATTTGTTACAAGGTGTTTTGATGAGATTTGGTTTATGAACCCTACATGAGTTGAGTTATTTCGATCGGAGGTGTGTTTTAGTGGAAACCCTTCGTGGGTTACGTGAATTGAGAGTTGCATTAGGCTTCCATGTGCATATATCAATTTTGATATCTATCAGCCAAGGAAGCTTATTTGAGAGGTATTAAGGCCTATTTATTTATGAGAATTTTTTAAGCAAACATTTGCATTACATATTGCACTTTCCTTATGAACCACACTTTGTTGATTTCAGTTATAATTTTGTTGATCCAGCTTATCACTTTTGTACTTTCATTAGATTATGATTATTGTTCGAGTTAGTTTGACTCTTATATATTCATTTGTTCTTATTCAGTATCGTTTTGTAGTTGTGACATCCGATTTATTCTATGTGACATTATGTATGTTTTTTCACGGGCTTTATAGCTTACCCATGTTTTCAACCCCTTTCAGATGTCGCCTTGTAGCATGGGATTTTTGGCAGGTTCAGTTATGAGAGATGGTTCATGGGATGAGGGGACCATTTTATATACTTCGTGTATGACACAGAGATTATGGAGTCACGACTTGTATGAGACATTTATGGTTCAATTGGAAACTATTTTGTTATTGGCCCATTTGGATGCCCCATATGATGGTATTGCTTATTTAGGAGAACGTAGTTTGGTATGGATGTTGGTTATACTTTCCGCTACGTAGTTTGTAATGCATGATGATATATTCTGCTGCACTTGATGATGATGGATGTTTCTTTACGTTATGCATCCATTGTGATTGTACTAGTAATTGAGTAAAATTAATTGGATTAAAGAAAAAAATAAGCAACGCAATTAGATAAGTTAAGCAATGACTCTTTCCTCAAGGAAATGATCACCAATGTCACACTCTGAAATCCATGATGCCACACACATGTGCTTCCGCCTATATTACCCCAATTTTTGTATACGGGTTTCTGGGCGTGAGATCATGAGAGTAAAACAACAAAAGAAGAAATTCTTGTTATATCCTCTAACAATGAGTTAGAGTCTTCACCTTGCATTGAGATCAAGGGATCCCAAAAGGATGAAGAAGAAGTCACATAATAACCAAGCTCCAAGGATGAAGATGCTCGACCTCATACCAAGGAGAAAAGGGTCACAAAAGGATTATCACCTAATGATATCCCTATTTATCCAAATTATGGAAAGAGAATAAGAAGGAAAATATAAAACATCTTAAGCAGTATGTGTTTCACTTCCAAGACAGAGCCTAAGTAAAAAGAAGGCTATAGATGACCGGATTTTATCAATGTCATGCAAGAGGAGCTTAACCAATTCAAAAGGAATGATGTATGGTTCATAACTGAGAGACCCTCTAAGAAGAACGTCTTTGGAATTAAATGGATATTTACATACAAGCATGACGAACATGGCACAGTAACAAGGAATAAAGCTAGAATTATAGCCAAAGGATATGCTCAGACAGATGGCATAGACTTTAATGAGAAATTTTCTCCTATGGCTAGGCTAGAGTTTGTACGGATTTTATTGTCCATTGCATGCTATTTGAAGTTCAAATTATATCAAATAAATGTGAAAAGTGCACTCCTGAATGGTGTACTTCAAGAAGAAATATACGTAGAGTAACCTATGGGATTTATGGACCCTCATATGCCAAACTACATATACAGGTTGAAGAAGGCATTGAATGGGCTAAAGAAAGCCCACAGAGCCTGGTAGGAGATACTAACCAAGTTTCTGATGGATCATCACTTGGATAAGGGGGTGTGGATAAAACTCTCTTCACTGAAAAAAGGATGTTCACATACTCAGTGTGCATTTATCTGTGGATGAAATCATTTTTGGGTCTACTTGTGAGGAGTTATCTCATGGGTTTGCTCATACGATGAAATCTGAATTAGAAATGAGTATGGAGGGAGAATTATGATTCTTCCTAGGATTACAAATATGACAAACATCTGATGTTATATTTTAAAATTAATCCAAATTTGCCAAGGACCTAGTCTCAAAGTTTGGACTTAGTGATTCCAAACTGGCTAATACTCCAATAAGTATAAGTGAGAAATCACAAAGAATCCAGATGGTGTCGGCATCGATCTTACTTATTATAGGAGTATTATAGACAATTTATTGTATTTGACTACTAGTCAATTGGACATTGTCTTTAGTGTTGGAGCTGATACTAGTTACTAGGCCGCACATAAAGAATCTCATCTGAAGGTTGCCAAGAGAGTCATACGTTATGTCCATGGGACTGTTGACTTTAGTCTTTGGTATCCATTTGATACTACTCTAGTAGTTGCTGGATTTTTAGATGCAGATTTGGTTGGCAATGTCGATGATAGTAAAAGCATAAGTGGTAGATGCTTTTACGTAGACAACTGTCTTGTCTCGTGGCATAGTCGTAAATAAAATTCCATATCTTTGTCGAATGCTGATGTGGAGTACATTGTTATTGGAAGTGGATGCACACAATTGCTTTGGATGAAGCAATGCTTAAAGATTATGAGTTGTCGTAAGACACAATGAACCTATTTATCGACAAATCCAGTGCAATCTAAATTTTCAATAATCCAGTGCAACACTCTAGGACCAAGCATATTGATATCCGTTATCATTTCATTTGTGATATGGTGTTGAAAAAAGTTTCATCTCTAGAGTATGTAAAAACTGAGGATTAGCTGGCAAACATCCTTATAAAGGCACTGGACTCGAAGAGGTTTGCATACCTTCATGGTTCGATTGGCAAGTGTTTAATTTGTTGATTCAAAAATCCAGAAAACCACTTTTTATGCACAAAGTGGTTATAATTGTTAAAAAATGAACACTTAGTACATAAGAAATTGGGCAAGGGGAATGGCTTAGAGGTGCCTAAAGGTCACCCAACTCCCTATCCTGAGTTTTTCTTACTTAGGGCAGTTGGAGCGCTCCAACTGGGTGGTGCAACAGCAAAGGCAAAGCGTCATA
>JAOXJP010219070.1:0-11738 GCA_025762735.1 Platanus orientalis
ACGGAGAGCTCCAAGATACCGTTTGCCATTTGTTTCTTATTAGTACATGTTGCTACGTGTTGCCAAGGGATTGGTGGTTAATCCCGGCTCAAATGAAGTCCGTCGCAGGTGGTATCGCCCCTTAGAGGATCGTGGCATAGAGAATACGAGTCCCAATGTCCCATTATTTTATCCCACTTCTAGGGGTCATACACTCTTTGTAGGACCCCACACCCTTTGTGTCTGGGGGCATACCATGTGGCAGAATACCGTGACACAGACGGTACGAGTCCACTTATTTTATTGCTTCAATTATTGCATATCACTGTCAATACGAACGGCTTCAATTATTGCAAATCACTGTCAGTATGAACCGATCTGCCTGCCGTTTGATCCTGTCCTGTTAGGACCTGTGCAAACCCAGAGTGCACGGTTTGGCATAAAAGATGCCAAACAACCTATGCATAATCATTTTCAATACCAATGCCTGCATTTTGGTTGTGTACAGGTCCTAACAGTACATAAGCAGACCGGACAGGATCTTGGACAAGGATCTCCCACAATCCCTTCTGTTGAGCTGTCACCCATTGGCGTGAAATCATCTACAATGATGTGATATCAGCCTTTAGTCAGAAACACGATTTCACGAGCAACAACAGAAATAAAATAAAATAAGTCAGAAACAAACCTGTTGACAGTCTCTCTTCTAACATTTTTTAAATTGAATTAAATATTCAAAAGTAGTACTGTTTTTGTAAATATTTAATATGTTTCAATCATAAAAAATAATTAACAATTAAAAATAATAAATCATGAGCAAATTTCTATTTTAGAAGGTAATCTATAAATGTAAATTAATATTTTTCAAAAATAAGCAGGATGCTATTTAATGCCAAAAATATTTTTAGTTAAAAAAAGTAATTTGAAATTTCACATTATGCATGGATAGTGGATAATTAATTTTATTAAATATCTTATTGAAATGGTGTGATTTTTAGAGATTGTTCAAGGTGTGAACACCCGTTACAAAGCGATTACATCGTCTAAGGACTTACCTGTACCGTATCAATAGATGATCAAAAAGTCCCATGGCCTTTCATTGAAATTTGGAAAGAGTGCGCACCTAACACCTCTCTTAGTGGGTGGGACAGTCAATGTCATTTTCTATGGTTGACGTGCGCATTCGTGCAGCCCCTACTTACCTAAGGTCTATGAAAGAGGGATAGACAAGCACATATAAATTAATTATTATTGAAAGAAAGGATTTTTATGGATGTTCAATGTTCAACACCTAATTTTGGATTAAGTTTTAGACGATCTTTTCGTAACTCTTTTTGGGGGGAGAGTATCGTCTGCGCCGCCCCCTCTTGTGCGACCTTGGGAGTCGAGTCCGAGGAGAGTACCATTCCACTTTTGAGGGATGATGTGACATTCCAAAAAGTAAAATGATATCCCCTTGTGTCTTGACCCTCGACATCACACAAGGGGAGGTGACGCAGAGGATATGAGGGTTTTTTGGGGCTAAACCAACCCTCAAAATTAAGGGCTGATATCCTTTACGCCACCCTTGTGAGGTGCTCAAGGGCCACACAAGGGAGGAAATCAATTCATTTTTTGGAGGTGATGCGACATTCCAAAAAGTGAGTTGATCCCCCCTCATGTGACCCTTGAGTGTCTCACAAAGCGGGTGGCGTAGAGGATTTCAGACCCAGAATTAACCCTAATACTTTAGACATTAGGTGACCCCCATACACCCCATAATTCACCTCTCTGGGTAGATGTTCAAGAGTTTAGTCGACTATATTTGGGACTTAACAAGTGAAGCTATAATGGTACGCCACCGATCCAAGAGCACAAAATGGACCCTTAAAAATTTCACAAATGAAAAGCGACCTTTAGGATACAAGCACAAGATAAGGGGATCAAAGATTTATTAGTGTCCAGATAAAAGTGTCCTAACAATGAGAACGAGATCTCGTCTTACAGATATTCCCAATTCTACCCTCTTATTGTAGGCATTAGCCATGAAGACTTTTTAACTGAACCTCATAAAAAAGCCTTTGAGCTCTGCAAGTCGGATCTTAGCATTGTCTACATCTGTGAGGTTTTCATGGATTGCAACACACAATGATGGAATTTATACCTCTATTGGTAGGATCACTTATGCTTCAAGCACAATTGAATTCGGAGTTTCCTATATTGGACTTCTATGTGAAGTAATGCGTTTGGAAGCTTTTCATGCCAGTCTCTTTTATGCTTTGAGATTGTCTTCCCAAGGATTTTTACAAAGGGTCTTATTAATGGCCACAACCAATTTATTTTCTTGAGGGTAATACCTTGACAAGTAATACATTTTGATATATTTGGCCATCAATTTGTAGATTTGAGAGCTCATGAAAGGTTAACCATTATATGTAATGATCTTGTCTGGAATCCCAAATCTAGATATGATGCAGACCTAGATAAATTGTGTAATATTAGAATATTTGATTTCTTTCAAAGAGACAACTTCAATCCATTTGGAGAAATAATCAGTCAATAGGATGTAGAAATCTCTTTCTAATGATGAAGGATTTATTGGACCTATGATGTCCATTCCCCAATTTTCAAATGGCCATGAGCATGTTGCTCCATGTAGGGATCCAATGGTTGATGCTTGTAGCAGTTATGTACTTGACAAACTCAATAGATTTTAGTGAGATTGAGATTGTCAGCTATCATGATTGGCCAAAAATAACCAAGCATCTTTAATTGCATGTATAACTTTGGTCCAATCTGGTGATAGCATGCTCTAGCATGGACTTCTATCATACTTTGGGTACATCATCCTTAGCTATACACCTTCGCATCATACAGTCTGTGGATTGGTGATATAGTTGATTATCACATAGAAAACTTTACATAGTGCCTTATTATTTCAACTCATTTTATGGGATCCCTAGGTTTCGTTAGATCCAAGAGATGACTGATGAGCAGGACTCTCCATTCCTCTCCTTGTTTTTCTTCTTTTTCTTCTATTTCATTTTGCATGATCCGCTCTTCTTACTCTAGATCAACAGAGTAGACGGATAATTCATCCTCCATTTAGAAGAGTAGAGATATGACTTTTCTTTCTATAATATGGATCATATGGTAATCATCTTCCAGATATGTGAGAGAAGTTGTAAGGCTAGAAAGTGTCACGACTCGGATTTATGGGTCGTGTTTGAAACCCAAATCCGGATTGAACACTGGATGACACCCCGAACCCATATCTCGTTATAGAGAGATCCCATTTTCAGAGTGTGACCATGTCCTATAACCTTTTTCCTATATATACAAAATTTTAATTTTTCCATTTAAGTTTTTCAAGTCCCATTATCTAAAACATGTCGCAACGGAAGTAATTACATAATGTCCAAACCATTCACATTTACATATGGAAGTGGATTTCACTTTTGTTCATCGTTTACATTACCAATATGCAACGGAATAATTAATACTAAAATGAATTCATAAGTCCAAAGTACAGTGAAATATCAACTCAATCCAACATAATTATAACCAAGTGCAACGAAAATTAACACATTCTTCTACAATCTAATCTAACCAAGATCATCTCATAAAATCTATACATATATATCAAAGAGGCTCCCTAAAATGACTAACAACCAGGAGTATAAACCCCCATCAAAAGGGTACAAGCCCATCCACCAACAAAAGCCTCATAAAGTCTCTCTTTATCTATCATAAACTAAAATATCAAAATGTGAATATATGTCCAAATATGAAAGTATAGATGCAACATAAAACCACATCCAAAGAAAGATAATAAAAGGCTAGGTCTCCCAAGCCTTTGTCCCCATCAAACCTCCTCGTGGTGCCCGTGGGTACATATCTTCCAACCCCAATCTGAATAATGGTGTCAATTTGAGTAAGTTTGATGGATCAACAAGAGGATATAAAGCATATACAACAAAAGGGGCCAAGTAAAGCACAATAGCAATATAAAGAATTGAATAGAGTAAGAAATCTCAAATGTGAATGCATGTGTAATAAGAGTTCTACATAAATATTCTTACTATGATTCCAAAATATAACTGTGATTTTCAAATAATCATATGAGTTTTAAATAAAACCAGACTATGCATATGCTAACACATAAGGGTCTTTGTCAAATACCAAAATCAAATACAAATTAACCTGTGTAAGATTTATGGGAAAGTCAAACCAAATATTCTTACTATGAAAATATGCAATGAATTTACAAACCCCATGATATGCAAGAGTTGTACTTTTACACAAATAACGACTAGATCATGTGTTTTGAACTCTTGAACTCCCCCTTGATGTGTGCTTGGGATCTTAGTTCAAACTCTTTGCTTAGATGCTTGACCTCAAAACCTGAAATCACATTTGACACACAATTCCTTCCTCAAGCCCAACAATAATATAGTCAAATGAAATAAATGAAGCACACTCAAGCAAGCAATGCAATATGATGATGTGAATTAGTTCATTGCATTATCTCTCATTACATTAGGGAAATGTTTGATTTGTTTGTTTTAGTAAGTAGCTCCCCCTAAATTCTACCATACAACTCTCTCCCCTTATATCCATGCTATACTTTTTTTCTCCCTTTTTGTCATGAAATTGGCAAATAGGTATAATGACCAACCACTAAAAGAAAGAAGCAATAGATATAATCAAAAATATTTTCATTAAGATATGAAAGTTTAAGTACAAAGAGTTTGGAACCCTTGATTTTTATTTACAAAATGTGAGAAAGATACAAAAAGATATATCACTCATCATCGTCACTCTATGCACGAAAGTCCAGAGGGACATTGGGGTGAGGTGGAAGCTGAGGAGCAACAACATGCTCAAGGCGCCCTACACAAAGCTCAATGCTATTGAGCTTATCCGCCATCTTCTCTAGGTGACCAATGATACGGCCAAACATCTTCTCGATGTTAAGAAATGTATTGTCAATCCTATAGTCAAAACAAATTAGTTGTAATGTACTATGTCAAAGTCCAAAAAAGAGTCCCAAACTCACAAAAAAGAAGACAATGGAGAACTAAAGACTTATAGACTAAGACAATGACAAGTCAAAGGAAGTGAAGAACAAGACCAAGATTCAAGAAGAAGATTCGTTGCAAGGATGCCAAAGATAAAGCATACCAAAAACAAAAACTTAAAAGATGCTCATGACAAGCACAACCTCGAAAAAATACCCACACTTTGTACAATGCACTAAAGCACTAGGAGGTGAACCCAAGATGGGAGTGTGAGGTAGTAGGAAGGGTCTTAAGACATTGGTGTTGGTCCCAAAATATACAAATGGGGAACAATATTGGTTATCATTTAAAAGGAAACCAGTAAATCACAAGGCATCAAAAGCAATCTCTGTTGCGTTTTAATCTGTGGAAGAAAAGGCACATGGGCTTATAAGTAGGAGTATCCACAATTGGTACATCTTGCAATATCAACGTATATAAGGTAAACTTGTACTTATCAAATTGTTTATTGTTTAAGTCCCTTCCACCAGAGACACCGGAAGGAGTATTGCACACTTCGAAGACATAAAGTGTAGGTAAAGCTTGCTTAGCAAGTAGAAAGACTTTTGTGTAAATTTTATCTAAATTGTACTTTAATCTGAATAAAATTACAAGAAACTCTGGATTGAGCTTTAGGAGTGGACGTAGGCCTTAGTGTCGAACCATTATAAATTCTTGTCTTATGGTTGTGTGTGATATCTTTAATTTGTGTTCATTGTAATTATTGTACTTGTGATCATCCTTGTGTGCTATTGAATTGAGTATTAATCTACCTAATCTCAAAGGATAATTGAATCACTTAACCCTACATACATTAATTGGTCAGTCAAATAACCAGATTGTTAAAATAGATCAAAGTAAACTAAGTAAATTAGAAGAGTGCGATTAATCCTATTCACTCCCCCTCTAGGATAGGATTTTAATTGGTATCAGAGCAAGGTTGCTCTTGTAAGGCTTAACAACCCGAGTCAAGAATCCTATTCATTTAGAGGAAGCCTAAAAGGACCAATATGGAAAAGTCATACTCTACCACAAAACCACCATTTTTCGATGGATCAAATTATCCGTATTGGAAAAGATGAATGAGCACATTCCTTCAATCCATGGATTTATTTGTGTGGATGGTTATCCAAACTAAGTAGACAAAACCCACTAACCCCGAAGGGGAATGGAAAGAAGGACATTGCAAGGCACGCCTTGCAAACTACAAGGCATTGAATGCCATTTTCTATGCAGTAAGTCCTATTGAGTTTAGGCGCATTTGTAACCTCACTGTAGCCAAGGAAGCTTGGGAACTTTTAGAAGTAACCCATGAGGGAACAAATGCAGTAAAGAAGTCTAAGCTATAAATGCTTACCTCAAGGTTCGAAGAACTTAAAATGGAAGAAGATGAACAATGCATCAACTTTTATATTAAGTTACAAGACATTGTGAATGGCAAGGCCGGATTAAGGAAACATATAGAACCAGCTTATGTAGAAAGAAAAATTATTAGGTCACTTCCTGAGAGGTTTAGAACTAAGGTAACAGCTATAGAGGAAAGCAAAGACATAGATACCATAATGATAGAATAACTAGTAGGATCTCTTCAAACCTTTGAAATGACCTTTAAGCAAAATACCAAAAAGAAAGGTATTGCTCTTAAGGCTAAAGAGCAGTCTCATTCTGAAAATGAATCCAATGAGGAATTTGCCATAGTAGCTAGGAACTTCAGGAAATTCTTTAGACGACACTCTAGGGACTACAAGAGGATGTCGTCTAGGAGGTCCAACCAAATTTCTAAAAAGAAAGAAACCAGTACTGATAAGCCTATTTACTATGAATGTAAGGGTCGGGATCATTATGCCAAAGAATGTGCCGACAAAAAGAAGCTAAAAACACATAAAAAAGTCACGGCTACAACTTGGGATGATGACTCAGTTGAGTCAAAAAGTGAGTCTCAGTCAAGTGATGACGATATGTCTCAAGGAGTTAAAGCCTTTATGGCATAAAACACTCCTGTGACCTCACTCACAAATAGCATTGAATCAAAGAGTGATAGTGAGAGAGAGTTCAAGGAAGTAGATGATGGGGACATCCAAGAGGCATTTGACAAACTCTTCTTGGAGAGTTTTAAATTAGAAAAAGAGAACCTTAAGTTGAAGAAAGAAAATACGGAGTTGATCAGTTAATTAATTTCCTTGGAACACTCCGTCTCTCAACTTCAAACCACATCTCTTGATAACCCTAGTTATGAATCTAATGAACTATTTATGAAAGAAAAGGGAGAATTAAGTGAGAAAATAAATGAATTAGAATCCAAACTCAGAGAGTCTAGGATGTTTGCCACTTTAGAAAAAGGCAATAGGAGATTTGAAAAGAAAAAGTTAGAAGAAGCCAACAATAATCTAAAACTAAGAATACTTCAACTAGAGAAAGAGGCAAATCAACTTGAGTGCGAAAAAGTAAACCTAAGGGACAGTTGCTCAAGGCTAACCAGTAGGACATATGAACTCCTTGAACAAATAAGGGAGTTAGAGGAACAAAAGAGAAAACTACTTAGTCTAATCGCCCAAGGAAATGAAAATTTTGAGAGAATGATCTCAATGGGCAAAGAACATGGTGACATGAGTGGTCTAAGATACAACTCTAACGATTCAACTACTCATTCAACTAAGAATACATTTCTCATGGAAAAAGAGAAGGCACATGCCTCACCCCAAGTCACTCAACAACAGTTCAACACTTATGTTGGAAGGACTCTCCTTTCCTTCAAAGAAAAAGATCCAAAAAATCCTCTAGGACAACTTCCATCTCAAAGGCAAAGAAACTTTGAAAAAGGTGAAACCTCATTCTCTAAGGAAAACACCGAGAACACACACTATAGATCCTCATCAAAATCTAAAATGTCCTATAGCAACCAATCAACATCTAGAAACTTGAACAATTATGGAAGAATGTATGATTGGGATAGTCAAAATGTTTCTCACAAATATAGAAACTCTACCAACAATGATAGAAAAATAGAGAACCATTTTTATCCTACATATGCCTTCACCTCTAGTAGACCATCATTTACATGTTACTACTATGGACTTAAAGGTCACATGAAAGTAGACTATAAAAAGAGGCTAAATGATTTGAAATCTTCAAAGTTTCAAAAGAAAAGCCAAAGTGATAGAAGAGCAAGAAAGAAGAGCTACTTTCAAAAATTAGAAAATGAAAACCTTGAACATAAGAAAAAAATGTTCAACCCAGCTCAGTCCAAAACCAAAAAAGGTGTGAGTGAAAAAGGATGACCTTAAATGTCTTATCATCCATACGACATTAAGAACTGAGAACACGCCAAGATGGTATCTTGACAGTTGTTCCAAAAATATAACTAGGGACAAGTCATTATTCACTCATCTTACTGAGGTACAAAATGAGATAGTCACATTCAGTGATGGAAAATTTACAAGAATTATGGGAAGAGGCACCGTGGAGGTTTCCAGAATTCCAAAATTGAATGATGTCTTATATGAAGAAGGACTCAAACATAATTTGATTAGCATTAGTCAAATTTATGACAAAGGATATGATTTCCATTTTGCAAAAGACAGATGTGAAATAAAAGATGAGGAAGGATAGAAGACCTTTGTGATTGGTTTGAGAACTAGTGATAACTGCTATATCATTGAACCAACCAAAGATAACCTTGGAACATGCCTTATATCTCACTCCGAAGAGACAACTCTATGGCACCAAAGGTTGGGTCACCTAAACTTTAAGGATCTTGTCAGACTTAACAGGAAGAGCTTAGTTAGACATCTACCTAGTCTTAACATGGTTGACAACCCCATTTACAAGGGTTGTCAGATGGAAAAATAGTCCAAAGTCTCTCACAAGAAGCTTACTCGAATAGGGACTTTAAGACCCTTGGAGTTATTTCATATAGACCTAACTGGACCAACTAGGACAAAGAGTTTAGGAGGAAAGAGATGTTTTTTTGTGGTTGTAGATGATTTCTCAAGGTTTACATGGGTAGCTTTCTTAAGAGAGAAATCAGAAGCCTTTGATGAATTTATGCTCATATGCAAGAAAATACAAATGAAAAAAGAACTCTCACCATTAAAGAATCCATAAATGTGGTCGTTGATGATCATATAATAAAGGAATTTAAGAGAGAAGAAATAACCTCAAATGAAGGGGAGCTAGTTACACTAGACCCTGAATCTGAAAAGGAAGATGGGGAGATAGAATTTACTCATAGGAATTCAAGGTTAATTAATGGGCTATCACCCACAGACATTATTGGTGATCCAAGTTAAGGAGTAAAGACAAAAAGACAAATAGAAAATATACTCAGTCATCTCTACTTTACTTCAGAAATCAAACCCAAGAAAGTAAAAGATGCATTAGAAGATCCGGATTGGATCAATGCAATGTAAGAGGAACTAAATCAATTCAAGAGAAATGATATTTAGTACCTCACAGAAAGACCAAGTGATAAGAATGTCATTGACACTAAGTGGATAATCAAATTGCAATCAATATATAAAAGAATCCGGTCCAACACTCAAGGACCAAGCACATAGATATCCAACATCACTTCATTAGAAAATTGGTAGAAGAAAAGAATGTAGTACTATCCTACATAAAAACTGAGGATCAGCTTGCGGATATCCTTACAAAACCTTTTGATTCTCATCGGTTCAAATAGCTCTGAAGTGCCATTAGGCTATGTACTTTATAGAATAATCGAAAATTGAGAAACATGAACAAGTGAGATAACTAAAGAGGTAAACAAAAGAGGGGAAGGGCTTCTGTGAAAAATAGGGAAATTCATCCCTGATTGATCACGAGATCTATGATTGATCAGGCGTGATCAATCATGAAAAGACTGTGATCGATCAGGGCCGCAAATTCTACCATTTTGGGATTCGTGAGAGCTTGGTTCAGTGAGGTCTAAAAACCCAAAAAGTGGGTTATTTCTCATTCTAAGAAAACCCTAAAGATATCTCACATCTTAGAAACCCAAACCCTAGCCTCCATATATCTCTTTATCCTTCAATCTCCACAATGCCTCGCTATAAATCCATGAGGAAGAAGAGGGAAAGCAAAGGTTCATCAAGTTCCAAAGGGAAAGAACTTGTAAGCTCCCGTACTCCACCTCCAAAGAGATCCAAGAAGAACAAAGGAGGTTCATTTTCTCTATTTCGAGATGAGTTGAGTTAAACACGATATGAAACCACCTTCTCTACAAGGGGTTTATTTAGCGAAAGGCTGGTAGCTTTGGATGCCTTACGCACTGTGCAACTTTATGAGCACATCAATGCTTGAGGGTGGATGTTGATGATGTCAATCAAAGGACCTGTCCATGATGAAGCGGTAAGAATTTTTTATTCGAATATTTTCGATGAAAATTATTGGACCAGTTTGTTTTATTCCTTGGTCTATAAGATCCCTATCACAATCAATCCAGATGACATTTCAACATTTTTGGGGATTCCAAGGATTGATGATGTGATTCCTTTTCCACCTCGTCATATGTCCAAAGAGGACAAGGCTGCCATGACCAAGCGCCTATGTGGAAGGACGGTTAACTAGACCACAAAGCTTCCCAAGAAAGAGTGCAGGCCAGTAGTTCAGTTTTTGTGTTGTATCTTTACATATATCTTGCTTCCCATGACTCATAGGAGTGGTCTCACATCCCACTTGGCCTATCTGATCGACTCGATATTGGAAGGGAAACACATTGATCTTCCCTCCATCATATGTTTTGTCTTTTTGAGGGCTTCTACTACAGACCATTCTACAAGTAGTCTACCATTTCCAGTCCTACTATCTCGGATCCTCAAGGCACAAAAGGTACCATTACAGGATAGTGTTTATGCTCGTCGGGTTTCTACTCTTGGCCCGAGCACCATGCAGAGGATGCATATATTGGATACGACTGGTGAGCAGCCATCTGGCTCTGCTTTCCGTGCTCCTCCTGCCCATTCTGCCTCTGCATCTGCCAAGAAGAGGATGATGGATCTTCTACAAAACATTTTCCTTAAGGTCAAAAAGAGCCTAAAGAATCAGAAGGCTCTTTGCATGAATCAGAAGGCCATCACAACTCATCTATCCATGATCACACCTGAGGACCCCTTCACCTTACTTTCCATCAGTGAGGATGATTCTGAGGAGGAGGCTGCAGATGAGGCACCTCTAAAAGGTGTTGAGGATGAGGTTGATGATGGGGTAGCTGATGGTGATGAGGAGGATGCGGATGAGGATGACGAGGATGAAGAGGAAGGAGAGGATGAAGACGAGGACTATGATGGTTGATGGTTGATATGTTTTTTGGATCAATTTATGTGTTTTTTCCTTTCTTATGGCACAGTTCTGTTTTGTTACTCTTATACTTTAAGACTTTAGATCTCATATTTTATGGCTTGCATTGTATCTGCTTGTGCATCTTTTTGTGATCAATGCAATCTTTTTGTTTTTTTGGTTACTATGCTATCCCTTATCTCTCTTATGTTTAAAATTTGCAATTGCATGGAAAAAGGGGGAGAAATAATCTTATACATAGGGGGAGAGATAACATAAAGGGGGAGCCTATGTGGATAACCTATTAGGGTTATTGATGAGTGTGTGGTTGAGGGGTGCATTGAGCATTGAGCAAACTAACAAACTATCAAATTTCACATTTTCCTATTCACACATCATGCATGTTTATAATCAACTTTATTAGAACTCACTATGCTTGGAGAA
>JAOXJP010219081.1:0-11738 GCA_025762735.1 Platanus orientalis
ATAACAACCTACCAAATTTTGTTTTCTTAAACTACCATTGCTTTATATTTTTTCTATAAAAATAGAAGGCCATTTATGTCATTTGCATAATCTACTTATTTCCAATCCATAAATCACACAAAAACCTATGTATAAATTGATTATTTTATTATATATCCGTGTCAAACTATTTCACTTTTTTTAAAAAACAGAAGATAAGTTTCAACTTTTCATAATATAAATGTTGCAGTTTTTTGCTCTCACTTGTTTTTGTTTTTATAATCTGCTTCACTTTTTTAGATAAAAGATCTTCTCCACCCAAAGTTGATTGTCCTTATGTCCCCACATCACAGGTTAACACATACTTTATTTGAATTTGATGCCGTTTTTTAGGTACATATTTTTTTATTTGAACACTCTTTTAAGATCAATTTGTTTCGGTATTTGCTATTAGGAGAGCCTCCCATCAAACGTATGGTTCATTGAAAAAATATAGATGCCAAACAAATTGATCTTACTCTCTCTAGGGCTGGTTATAAAGATTACATTGAGCAACGGATTACAGTCAGATTGGTAAACTTTTTTTTTTTCTAATAATATTTTCATTAATTTTCTTTTGCATATAAATTTCTGTAATAAAAAAGTATAGGATTCTTTTTTATATGGACCAACCATTTTGCCATGTGGAGGGATGATGTGGTCACTCATAACCATACGTTTGACGTGAGACTTTCCAGATTGTTCATGCCTGTAGCATCATTGTCCCTCTAATTCCATATATGACAAGTTTACCTCTAAATAACAGAGACTGAAATACTTTCTTTCCCAAAAGGAAGACAGGGACAAGAATAATCTCTTTTTGCCCCACATATAATGAATGGGCTAATGGGCTGAAGTTGTGATCTAATAAAAAAGGCCCAATTACATTGTGGTGGGACCTACCATCATAATCACTGTGCTGCAATTACCTTTTTAACCACTGAGTCCAGATCCTTTGCAGGGAGATAAAATGCATTATTGTGAACCGGTTCTCTAAATGCAACATGTACACAAACAGCCTCTTTGGCAGCCACCTGTAATGTAGTTATTTCATTTCAAATTTTCAAGACAAATTTAGCCATAGGGTGATTATAATGAACTCATTCAAATTTCTATTGATTTGTTAACTAAAATTAGAAATACAGTCATTTTAGGTTTTTCTATAAAATGAAATAACTTATGTTATCAAACACAAATCACCGCAAATCTGATGAGTTCATTTCAAGCCATCCCTTTTCGGCTACAAATGTCTTGGGAAACTCAAATGAACTGATTTATTACAGGTGGCTACCAAACGAAGCCAAATAATAATAATAATAATAAAACTTAAACAAATTATGGTCAAGAGTTTTAGTTTTTTTTTATTTTATATACAAGTCACACTGTAGACAATTATTATAAATAGATGTGTTTTAACTTACTGCAGAGGATCCTCTCTCCCAGACTCCACATTCACTCAAATCACTTTCTATTTGAATAGGAATTAGAAGTATGCAAAGACACGGGCATAGCAACCATAAAACAAATATGAAAGTGTTGAACTATAATAAGTATATTAAATCATCCCTCTCTTATCACTTTAGGGTTTTAGGAGAGACAATTAATTGCTTTATTTAAGATGGTATCAGAGCAGGTTTTAGGTTGCGAGTTCAAATCCCCTTGTAAACACAAATATTGTCCGAAGCCTCGCATGTAGTTTCCGCGTTAATTGTCCGAGAGTGTCCCTCCTGAGGGAGAGTGTTGAAATATAATAAGTACATTAACTTATCCCTTTCCTATCACCTTAGGGTTTTAGGAGAGATAGTTAATTGCTTTATTTAAGAAAAAGCTCCTTCCCAAACAAAAAAAGAATGAAAACAAGTAAGAAAGCTAAGATAGATAGGCAGAATCATGATGTTGCCTAAGTAAGGGCAAAATAGAAAATTCAAAAGCTAACATTTTTTTTTTTTTTTTTTTGATAAAAAAGTGGCGGGTTCTGTTGTCCAGAGAGAATAAGATCAATTTGTTTCGTCATTTATATTTTGTTGATGAACCTCTACAATTATGGGTTCTATTTGCCTACATGTCCACCACATGTAGGCTTATGTTGTATATGGATCCTACTATAATAGCCATTATGCTTTAGTGTTTCGGTGTTTTGATAAGTGCCACACGTTAATGTATCATATTTGCACTTTACATTAAAACTTCTTGCAGTGAAATTGAAAGGCTTTAGTTAGCTAAAAAGAAAGTGAAGGGCTTTGCAGACATTATTGATGTATTTGGCCTCATTAATCAAACAGGGGTTTAATAGGGTTAAGTTTGAAGAAGATAATACTGATTATAGACTTTTTCAACTTAAAGCCCCTCAACAAGTTATTTTTGCTTCTGTCTCCCTTACATTAGTCGTTAGGAGCGTCAACCAGCGAGCTGTGTTAAGCTTTTCCTAACTCAGCTCGGCTCGTCAGTTGAAGGCAAAACTCACGGTCAGCTGACATCAGCTTAGCTCACTAGTCTGGAGAATAAAAGAGCCCAACATCCTAATAGTTCATTAGCCTAATTTATCTTATTTAAAAATTACTATTGTCACAATATATAAAATAAAAAATCATTATATATATTAACTAAACCAAGCTTTTAATGAGCCGAGCTTATTGAAGCTAGGTTCAAGTTCACCTGGGAAACAAGCTTAAATCAAGGATCATGCTCAACTCTTGACAAACCAAACTCTGAGCCAGACGAGCTAGCTCAGCTCATTGATAGCCCTATTAATGGCATCCACACCTTCAACAACAAAACCATTCACAACTTTGTTGTACAAATAGAAATATATGACTTGAATGCTACCACAGTCAATAAAAAATTCTAATGTTTTATCAAATTTCTCCTGTTGGAGTTTTGTCATATAAATCTATGAAAATTTGTTTCACAAGAGATTATTCAACGACATACATCACTACTATCACGGTGCTCTCTTACACGCAATGAATATAGGGGAGGGGAGAACTGAACATTTTAAAGTAGAATAGTGGCAAAACAGATTTAAATAATATAAAGTGTAAACCGATAGTAATGAGTATTAAGCCGTTAGTAAAACCCTCCTATGGATTTTTATTACTGAAGAGGAATCAAACGCCTCCTCTGGTATGCTCGGACCTGACCCCAACCAGAACCTGACAGTTGGGGTAGCTCAGATCAGCGGATGTCACAGTTTTGCTGACGGATTATAGTTGGGCCAGAACGTTGCCATAGGTGAGAGTAACACCTTGCTTATGGTTCCACTTATTTTGAGTCGTGATTGGAATTTTTAATTAGAAATCCGTTTACCACTTCCTATATATCACCATCGTTTACGCTGACTTGATGTGGGAGTTTTTTCAGAATAGAAGGCCCAACCGGATTATAGGTGTGGGCTAGGCCCAACCAAGGGCCCCATCCAACTACATGTGCATTGACAATTCTATCCCAATTTAAAAACTGGTTGGGTGGATTAGGATGATTTCAGCCTGGTAGTGGTCGGTCATGACTTCATCATATTTATAATACACATATTAATTTGATCTTCCTAACTAAAATAATGATAATCCAGTCATTCCAGTGGATGAATTCGTAATTAATTACACTTGCAACTCTCTTTCCAATTGCAAATAGCGATTATGTTAAGCCAGTTTTTGAATTATAAGGCGACATCATGATTCTGGCGATTTGTCTCAGCTTTTGTACATTTTTGGTTGCCATATTCGTGTCTTTGCATACTTCTGATTCCTATTCAAATAGAATGTGATTTTGAGTGCGATTGTGGAGCTTGGGAGATACAATCCTCTGCAGTAATTTAAAATACATTAATGTGTAATAAGTATCTACAGCCTGACTTGCATACACAAAAATTTAAGCTCCCATCCAAATTTGAAGTTCTAATTTTTTTGTATCAATGCTGCATTTAGAGAACAGTTTCATATTAACGTATTTTAACTTACTGCAGAGGATCTGGACTCAGTGGTTACAAGGAGACGGCAGCACAGTGATTATGACACTAGGTCCAATCACGACGTGATTAGGCTTTTACCATTGGGTCACAACTTCAGCTTATTAGCCCATTCATTATGTGTGGGGAAAAAGAGATTATTCTTGTTCCTCTCTTCCATTTAGAAAAGAAAGTCTTTCATAATGTCTGTTATTTAGAGGTAAAATTGCCATATCTATATCAATTAAGGTATGGCATTAGATTAGCCAATGATGCTACAGCCATGAACAATCTAGAGAGTCTCCCATCAAACGTATGGTTATGAGTGAACACATCATCCCTCCACAGTGCAAAAATTGTTGGTCCACATAGAAAAGAATCCTACACTTCTTGATTACAAAAGCTTTTTTGTAAAAGAAAATTAATTAAAAATAGGAAAAGATAGGACCCAAGGTTTGCCGAAATTGCCAAATAATGTGGTAAACTAAAACCTTGTCCAAAATAGACTTTTAAAGGGTAAAATTGTAAAAAAAATAAACGGTTAATTATAGTTATTAATACTTCTGTTCTATTTTTATTTCTGATTATTTGTCAAATTTGCCAAACGAACCATTCGTAGTTCCCGTACAAATCTACACTGATGGACATTGTTTTGTTAATGTAGATACATGCGTTTGAGAAGATCAATTTTGTTGTTTTCATTTGGATCAGTAGAATTGCTGTTCGGAAGCGGAGGGGAAAGTCGGATGAAGCAGCTAAGTGGCTTAGAGGTGAGATATGGACAATAGATCTGAGGGTTAACAGTTGAGGTGCGATAAGCTTCCACCTCCCGTGCTACCAAAGAGTCGTCCGCAGGTGTGGTTCATTTGCGTGTGTTCGAGTATTTTGCTATGGAAATGCAATGGTCAGCTAGTGGCTGTTGGGGAATTCTGACGTCCACGCTCCCTTACAGGGTAGTTGAAGCAGTTGACCAGGTTTACACACTTTTCACACCATACGGATGAGGCTGCTTTAACTGCTACTCCAATACCTCAACCGCTTCTCCCTGCAAGTGAGTTCTGTAGTTCTCATATATTTTGCAGCAATTAATTAGCCAAAGATAATTCATCTAGAGGATAGATTGTTGGAATAGGGGAGGACCGCGTAATGACCACGGAAGAGAGATGAGGTTAGAGATAAAAAAGTAACTATACGTTACCAAAATCCATTTGGGACAAGGTTTTAGTTTACTACACTATTTGACAATTTTGGCAAACCTTGGGTCTGATCTGGCAAATTTTCTATTAAAATATAATAAATTGATAAAAAAAACAAAAGGGTCATTATTTAGTGTTGGTCCCATTTTACCAAAAAAAAAAAAACATCTAGTGTTGGTCCCATAATTATAGGGTGTTCGGAGCTACTGAGGGGTGGATGGGAAACTGGTCTAACATTTGGCTTTTTGCACAAAATATTATAAATTAATATTAAAAAAAAAAAAAAAGTTTACCAATTTGCCTGTGATCCGTTCGTTGTTCGATGTAATTTTTATAATAAAACTTCAAAGAGAATAAGATCAATTTTCAATTTGTTTCGGCATCTATATTTTCTAGATGAACCTCTTCAATTGTGGGTTCGGTTTTCCTGCATGTCCACCACATGTGTGCCTATGTTGTATACACGGACCTTGCTGTAATATGTTAGCTTAGGACCATTACAAGAGTCCAGATTTTCTAGAAATGCGACTAAACTAGTTTGCCTGTTTCATTAATTGTAAATACAGTACAGTACACAGGATCCACTACCCACGTAATGGGATTATAATATGCATGTAGTTACGCCATTTGGACCATTCAATTGGAAGGAGACCTTTTCAAGGAAGAAAATGATCTGTGATGAAAATGTGTCTATAATGTCATATGCTGTAAGCTGACATATGTCGTTTTGGGGGTTAAAAACGTCCAAAAAAGTGTTCAGTTGACAAAGTAGGTGTTCAAAAAGAGACCACAGTCAAAAACACATCATGTCAATCGATGGCACACCAATAGAGTTCTGTGTCAACACGGACAATCAATCTCGCTTTTTAAATGGGGGCACAAAACCAAAAAACTAGAGTATGGAACATCCTTCTTCGTCTGATGGGTCAATCAGGTGAATCTTATCCGCCATTCCATTTTCAGCCTTCGTAATCCTTCTAACACTATCAACTTAATCATCTCACCTTTACTGGTACAACCAAAGTTAATTCCAGCTTTCTTTTATCTTTTTAGCGCTACCAACTTAATCATCTCACTTGTTACTGGCACAGTTATTGGTCCTTGTTGCATATGGGCAAATAAATTGAATCTTGGTCTTTGGATTCACCAATGAAAGTACATATCAAGAATAATGAATTGAGCAAGAATTAAATCAAATTAGTAAACTTAAAAAACATGCTCTAGATATATCAATTATGTAAATTATGTGTATAAGACCTTACATAGAACAAGCTAAGAAAAGCACGAGAGTATTGCAAACAATATGATGCATCTTGAAACATTTTGAAGATGCAAACTACTATACACAACATGAAAAATATAGCGACACACATTGGAACATTTCGAGAAGAAAACACACTAATTACACAATCTTAATTAGGCTGAATAAGTTGATTTGTTCAACAACAATGGTTGGGTGTCTAATCGCAAAGTAACACTATTCTCCAAATTTCCATATCTCGTTGAAGTTAAAGTTGAACCAGTTTCCCAGTCTTGATAAATCCGTTATGATCTCAACCTCATTATGATTTATTTTAGTTGGCGAAAGGATTGAAGACTTAACTTCTTTTATTGGGGGCCCTTTCTTTCCATCCAAGTTCAAGCACCTCTTTGCAAGGATTGCAACTGCCTCAATCTCTTCTTTTTGACCTTCATAGCTTGAACATCAAGAATCTCAAAGAAACGGTTTTCCTCTATTGACTGAATGAAATGTATGACCAAGTTTTTCTTTTCTTGTGATCCAATAAAAGAAATAATTGGTTTTTCCCCTGTTAGGAGCTCCACAAGAACAACTCCAAAGCTGTAAACATCACTCTTATCTGTGAATTTGCTTGACTAAAAATACTCGGGGTCTAAGTATCCAAAGTAGTTTTGTCAATTGGGACGGATCTTGAAGTTCCAAAGTCTGAAATTTTGGTTCTATATTTATCATCTAAAAGTATGTTTGTAGACTTGACATCTCTATGATAGATTGGCATAAAAGCTGTCAAATGCAAGTAAGCAAGTGCACCTGCAACTTCTGTAACAATTCTTAAACGATTGTCCCATGTCATTAGGAACTCCTCACTCTATGATTGTTCTTGAAAAGTAGGACAACCTCATTAATAAATTGTTCAATTTGACCTTCATCAATTGTTTTAGGCTTTTTAATAGCTACAATTTTTCCATTTTGTTAACATACCTTTGTACACAGTACCTTGTCCTCCCTGGCCAAGAATCACATTCTCATTATAATGGTCAATTGCTTTTCCAACTCTTCCACATTGAAAATGTTCATTTTCTCAACACTACCTTCACCTGAAGAGATTTGTTGTTTCAATAATAAGCCACCATTTAATTTTAAAAAATTCTCTTTGATTTTTCTATTCCTCCTTTTCTTTAATATTTGATATAACCACAAGATATATAGCAAGGAGTAGGAATAATAGCCCCACTCCTAAGCTGATACCTGCAAACCCATGAAAGTTGAATAGTCGTATTGTCATCCAAAACAAGGGGGGCGAAAAAAGGTATACCAAAGGTAAGTGTTAGCATAACGAAGAAAGAGCATCAGCTAGCTCATTTGGCTGAAGTTCTATCCATCTCAACCATGAGTTATATGGAATGAAGAGATTCCTACCAATTCCAATCAATACATGACATAATACCTAGGACGGTGCTAGTTGTGTATTGTCACTTAATTGGTGAAGAATCTAAGCTTACATTTCGTTGTAGAAATATTGAAAGAAACGAAAACAAAACAGAAGAGAAAAGGGATTTAAAGATATGTCGTTTTTTGGAAATGCATAGAAAATTAAAGATTAAGTTATTATATTACTACTACTACTACTAGTACCATTAACATTACTTAAAAACTGATCAATATGTATATGATCCATCGCCCAATCAGATACTTATATCTAAATGCCCAAAAGAAAGAATATTATTTATCTTGGCTTCCATCTCGCAAACGAACCTCTTCTATTGTCTCTTCTGTAGACATACATATGCCTATGGTGTCTACAAATACCTCTCTGACATCTATTCACATAATGACAAGGATACCCGTGCACTTTATAATTGGGTACATGTCTTGTTTACATTTTACGACCAGAATGAGTTATCTGGTTAGACATTCAAGTTATGCTGGACCCACCTATGACAAAAGCCAACTACTCGTGAATCTTAGTTAAAGCAGAAGAGTGAATTACCTAGAGTGGTCATCATCACTTGTAATTTCTTCTTTTCCCGGTGGGAAGGGATGCAACCAAATCCACGTCGTCTACCATCGCCGTAACTTCCAATTGGGCAGCTGCAGTTGTAACCCCCTGGTGTATTAATGCAAATTTCCTTGCAATCGTTCTTATTTTTATCTGCGCATCCGTCAATATCTGTGAACCAAACATAGACATCCAAGTAATTAGCTTAACATATGACCTGAGCGCACACACCCTCCCAAAACGAAGAAAAAAAGAAGGGAGGATCTGAACTTCTAATCAAGCTTGCGCATGAGTAAACATCATAAGGATTGTTTGTTTAGATTCTCGCACTCACTCACATCCAACAAAGCATCAACATAAATAAATAAAAAATCTCAACAAAGCTATAGGTGTGAGAAATTACATCACTATTTACCATCTGATTTGTAGGCCACCTCCAAGATTAGTCGAATCTAGAAAATATTAACAATCAGCTGACCCTAATCGTTTTATTGATAACTGTTATGCGAAAACCTAGATCTATGATCATATGCAATAAACAAGAAGAGAGAAAATAAAGCAAAAAACAATCACACCACAAGAGCAAGATGTTTTGCGTGGTTCGACTTGAAACTTACGTCCATGGGTGAAAACGGAGAAGAACTTTCACTGTGATCAAAGAACAGAGATTACATTGAACATACAATGACATGAAAATCGAGAAAACCTAAATATAAAACCCCCAAGTCATAATCTGTGCGGGTTGGATCCGGACCCGAAGCGGATACACAACAGGTCAGAAAAATTAATATTGTTGAACACTAGTGGTGTATTTGGGATTTTGGGTAAACAACAGTTACATCTCTCAGTTACCACGCCAAGATTTGTACCCATGTCAGTTCCAGAAAGTGTGACAAAAGAGTTTACACGAGGTAGTGACATCTATCACATATTTTAATTTCAGGCATTGTGAAACTAAGGGGATGTTTGGTTCAGATTCTAAACCCAGACTTAGGATTCTGATTCTGATTCTCAAAATCAGATTTTAGAAATTTAAAATCAGAATTGAGAATCTCGTTTGGTGATTTTGATTTTGGCAATTGATTTTAAGAAAAAACAATACAGTTGAGCGGTTGGTGGTAATAGGTGGGAAAGGTTGAGATGAAAGAGAAGAACAAAGATGAGAGAGACGCAGGTGTGGGTGGTGGCTGCACGTGGTGGCTATAAGAGAAGAAAAAAAAGTGTTGCTGGTTGCGGGTGGTGCTGGTGGCTGCAAGCGGTGGTGGTGGTGGCTGCAGGCGATGGTGGTGGTGGCTGCAGGCAGGGCAGGTGGCTGTGGGTGGTGGTAGCAGGCGATAGTGGTGGCTGCAGACGGTGGTGGTGGTGGCTGCAGGTAGGGCAGGTGGCTGTGGGTGGTGGCAGCAAGCGGTGGTGGTGGTGGTTGTAGGTAAGGCAGGTGGCTGCAGGTGGTGCTGGTGGTTGCTGCACATGCCCTATGAGAAAAGAAGAAGAAGAAGAAGAAGAAGTGAGATGAGAGAGAGTGAGAGCAGAGACGAAGAAGCAAAAGAAGAAGTGAGATGAAAGAAAAGGCAGAGAAGAAGTGGAGGAGGAGCAGGAGGAGGAGAAGCAACGCCCGCCCGAGAATCGAGAATTGGCCTTCAACCCGATTCTGATTTTGAGCCGATTCTATTTTTTTTTGTCCAAAATCGACGGCGAGAATCTGAACCAAACCCCTAGAATCGATTTTCGGCCAGAATCGACGCTCAGAATCTGAAACAAACACCCCATAAATCAGCTAACTGTTGAGTCGCTTTACGTTTCGATCTATGTTTTATTTCTAATATGGTTATTACTTCCCTCTGACTACGAATGCTATTGAGTGTATCTACTCGGAGCTAGTTTTTTTAGTCGCCTGTCCACAAAATATTCTATTGGCTTCAAGAGACGTACACGCACCCAAAAAAAAGTAATGATTTTCATTTTTGGGGGTATATATACATCTAATGAAGCCCATAAGATTACTTGTGGACAGGAGACAATCCTGGCCTTTTGGAGTCAAAAGAATCTGAGTCTTAATTAATGACCGGAAAACAGGATAAATTTGGGGAGGCAGGCAGCCAAAACTTCAGTTGATCCTGAGTGAACACGCCTACAGTCTGACACAAGAGGATCTAAAGTATTATTCCTTGACAAACCAAGTTTTTAACCACAAATTTGATGATAACCAACTAGCAGATTTTTTTGGCATGTTATTGTGACCTTATAAATGAGTTTGGATCCCTCAGGATTTGGTATGCCCTCCTAACGTGCCTTTGCATGCAGGGGGGCACACATCACATCAAGAACGAAGAAGATTGTGTCTGTTTCCTCTTGTATGCTAACCTCCGCTGGGGGTCAAGGGGGTGGTCAAGGGGGTTGGCACATTAGTGCCAGAAGTGATTTATATGCCCTCCCAGAAAGTGTAAATCACTTCCAGCACGCTGATTTGTCTGCCCCCTTGACTCCAACGGAGGTTAGCATACAAGGGTGAAGTGGACACAATCCTCCCTCCATCAAGAAGTGATTTACACCCTCTCCTAAGTTGGTAAAATCTGCGAGTGTTGTACTGTAGACCTGGGATCAAAACCCGTCTTCACTTATTAATAATTTCTCTCTTTTTTTAGTGCTAAGGCACTAATAAGTTAACCACTAATGTTTACTTATCAAGTAAAAAACATGCTAGGGGCATTTTAAGTTGTGCAACAATCCCAGCCGAGTTTGGATGCAAAACAAATGATCTATGACCAAAAAATTTTAGGGTCACCCTAGTTAATTTTCTTTTAAGTAGAGATGTGTTTTTCGAATAAAGTGCCTCTTTTTTGAATACCTATTTTTTTAATTTGAACACTATTTTTAGGCTTTTAACCAATCACCCATGTTTCTGCCTGTGATACAATCACAAAGGGTCACAGATATTTTTTGGTGACACTTGGTCTCGTTTGATGTATTTTTTGACTTATCTTGGACACCAGGAAACAACACGTGGAACAAAATAGACAGAAATTTAAAATTTCATGTAACCCGTGCCATTTTCTTCCACCTGTTGTCCCCATGTATCCAAGACACCAAATCCTGGCAGAACATTTTCATCTCTGTTTTTTTTTTTTTTTGGGTAAATATTACTTCCCAATTAAAACCGAATGGATGTTCAGTCCAGGTCCTCCATGATATGGACCCCGCACAAAAGTGCATAGGTCCCACAGGCCCCACACCCCCCCCCACTCGTATCCTCTGCGCCACCTTGTGGTGAGCCACGATGAGTCACAGCCACAAAGGGGATGGGCCCTGAAAAAAAGTGTATGGCCCCACCCCTCTTTGTGTCTG
>JAOXJP010219092.1:0-10218 GCA_025762735.1 Platanus orientalis
CTCTTTCCACCCCCCTCCCTCCCCGATGTCTCTCTCTCCCTCGCTCCCTCCCTCTTCCTCTCTCTCTCCCTCCCTCTTCCTCTCTCCCTTTGTGCTCTCTCTCTCTCTCTCTCTCCTCCCTCCCTCTTTCTTCCTCTTCCTCTCTATTCCTCTCTCCTTCTTCCTTTTTTTTTTTTGGGCAAGGGGGCATTCGGAGGTGCAAGTCTAGGCAGGCACCTGCACGAATGTGGAGGTCCAAATGGACAGGTGCCCACCTGTTCAGACCTCCACATCCGTGCAGGGGGCACCTGTCCATTTGGACCTCCACATCCGTGCAGGTGCCCGCCTGTTCGGACCTCCACATCCAAACAAGGGGGGCCTGCCTGGACCTGCACCTCTGAACGCCCCCCTCCCAAAAAAAAGGAAGGGAGGAGAGAGAGAAAGGAATAGAGAGGAAGAGGAAGAGAGGGGGAGGGAGAGGAGAAAGAGGGGGGAGAGAGAGAAAACTCAGAGTGAGATGGAGAGAGAGAGAGAGAGAGAGAGAGAGAGGATGGGTGTTTTAGGGAGGCAGGTAAAAAAGAAATTTTCTTTTTTTAGGCGTGTGGTAAGGATTTTTTGGGGTGTCAATAGCCTCTCCCCTTAACTTGTTTCTAACTCTCCCTCCTGCACTTTCCATAATACCCTTTAGCCAAAACCTCCCCCACACCTCATCCAAAACCGTAAACTCTCCCTCCCACACTACTCTTTTTTCTAACTCCCCTTCATCTCCCCAACCCAACTGTAAACTCCCACACCTCACCTCTCATTCTCCTTATCCCTCATTCCCTATTTTCAAATTTGAAACCCCTTACTCTTCTCCTCTCTCCCTACGTTTTGAAACCCATTTCTTTCCTCTTCTCTCCCTACGTTTTGAAACCTATTTATTCCCTCATTTCTCCCTACGTTTTGAGATGACCCGTGGACAACAAAGAGACGATAGGAGAGCAAGGCCAATGGTAAACCGAGGTATGTATTTGTTTCAATGTTAGTTTTTTTAATTTTTTTTAGATATCCTTTTTTTAATTTTTTTGGCTAGCAGAGGCACTTTGTTCGTCATTACCAATCTGAGTAGGACTGTCCTACTCGGCCAATCCAGGTCGACTAGTCTTGCCGAACAATGAAAAAAAAATTATTAAAAAAAAGAAGATATATAATTTAAAAAAATAATTTAAATACTATAAAAAATATATTTTGTATAAAAGTAAATATTTTTTATTAAAGAATATTTGTGAAAATACTTAATTAGTTTTATTTTAATCTATTTGATTAAAATACTTTAAAAATTAAGTAAATACTTTAAAAATAATTTAAATACTATAAAATTAATTAAATATTTTTTAAAATATATATATTTTTTGTAAAATTAAATTTTTTTGAAAAAACTTAATTAATTTTAGTTTAATCTGTTCGAGCATTCATTGTGTACAAATTTAATTTAATGTTTAGAAAACTTATTTTATTTGTAAAATATTTCATTATTGTGCACGTCTAATACAATATGACATGTGATAGACTTTGTACCCACTACATCTGCCTGCCAGCGTTGGGTTAAAGAGAGGGTTGATTCGGCTAGAGACTCCTACGAGACATCAACCAACGACTGGTACGCAGAGCTTGTTATCGAGGAGTATGTTAGAGAGGTGTCAGAGCCTGCTACTAAGGCACCTGAAGATGTTGGAGAGGCGCCTGAGGGTGTTAAAGTCCCCAAAGCGCCTATAGACCCGACACTCCTTATTAGCTATACCACACACGTGGCTGCATCTATATGGCAACATACTGTAATGCTTTTAAGATTTAAAAATTTTACTTATTAATACCAAGTGTATTAATAATATTTGTTTCAATTGCAGGAGTGTTGTTTACTAAAGTGTATCAGCCACGAGTTAAAAGTAACGGAGTGGTAGTTCGAGCGTCCAGATTTGGAGACTGGGATATGGCAGGGCTATATTGAGCACTCCAAACTATTTCCATTGGTTCACAATTCCTATCGGATAGTGAACCATTTTGTTATATCTACATTCATCGAGAGATGGTACCCCGATATGAACACTTTACATATGTTGTTCGGGGAGATGATTATCACGCTCAATGATGTGAGCACGCTACTTTCTATTCTCGTGGTTAGGAACATTGTCTCCTCCGACCTACTAGCGCATGAGGCACGGACATTGATATCCTGTGCACTTGGAGTGACAGAGGCGGAGGCCACAGAGGAGCTTGAATCTGCATGTGGTCAGTTGGTCAGGATGGAGTGGCTACGGAGCAGATTTCAAGGGAGGGTGGGTGACGACTGTGGCCATGAGGCGATTAGATACTCTGCTAAGGCAGATTTGCTTTATTTGATCAGGTGCATGCTATTTGCAGACAAAACATCAACTCAGGTGCCAATCGGTTATCTACAATGCCTAAAGGATCTTGATAGGGTCCGAACCTACGCATGGGGAGCCGCTGCTCTAGCATTTTTATGTAAGCAATTAGGGGTTGCCAGTAAGTCGGAGGCACATCAGAACGCTGGCTACCTTATGCTAATGGAGGGGTGGATATATGATCACTTTCCCTCACTGTTCTGTATCGAAACATACATTATCACCCCAACCAACCATACATCCACCATTATTCACCGCGCAGGGAGACAGGTTATCTTACGAACAACGGGATGGCTCTCTGAGAGCCCACTGATGCATGAGGCCCCCATCAGGTATTGTGTTTATTTTTATATAGTATAGTATAGCTCAGTACTATCGTCATTTTCCTATAATTATCTTTTATATGTCTGACGTATATTTCAACTTGTGTAGGTCATCTGGACAAACCGTACAATGATTCCAAGTAGCATCACTAGCTGCTTGAGGTTGTGTACTACCATGACATGCTTAAATGCCTTGGTGTCGTGGAGCCCTACCATCCGATGCAGATCTTGAGGCAGTTTGGGCAACAACAAATGATTCCATCTATCCCACTGGTCTCGAGATAGCTAGTATGTAGAGCCTCTGCATACCAGCCCACTTATGTTTTATATGATGAAGTGTGGGTGGTGTGGCAGAACCACGTACTCTCAGATGAGCATCAGTTTGTGCCATCACCTTATCTCAGCAATTGTGTGCCCGACTACATGGACTGGTATGCACATGTATCACATCGATACGTGTAGCATCTAGTCAACAAATCGCAGGGAGCACCATAGTCACAGTCAGACTCGATAGACCAGGTATATCATTTCAACACTTGTATTTCTCATTTTAGTTAGTTTTTGTTATTGCAACATATATTTGTCTATACTTATTTCAGCGTATTAAGCGGGTTAAGGCTTTACTGAGACCGGTTGTGCATTGTTCAACATGCGGGTATGATCATTTGTTGTTTATGGTTACGCAAGTATAGGATATCCTGACCTGTCGTGTTGGTGAGTCCGTAGAGGTAACAATATCTACACTTACGTACAAACAACAAAAGAGGCGAACCACAAAGAAAAAAAACATAGTTTTTTTTCCTTTTTATTTGATGACTTGTATATGTACTTTATAGGGGATGAGGCCCCTAATACATTGTACTATTTTGTTTGGGGGTAACCTTATTTATATAAATCACATTTTTGTTTCTTTGCATTCCTTCTTTACTTGTTATTATGATTAGGTTTTTATACTTTAAAATCACACACTAAAATATCACAATCACTTAATGAATAAAATAAAATAAAATGATTGTGTGTGGGGATGAGGCTCCTAAAAAATAAAAAATCACAACTGCAGGAAATATGTCATTTCCAAGTATATTAATAATAGTGTGTGAGTTGGTGATGGTGCATATTGATTTTTAAAGTATAAAAACTGAAATAATATTAACATTAATTACCAAAGAAATGTGTTGCTACAAAAGGGGATAATAACTATTGATTACATATACAAGTCATCAATACAAAATTGCACAATCAATGCACTGTGTAGGATACATTTAAGCTATCTTCCGACTCAGTCAGTTGTCAATCAAATCCAACGTCTCCTGTGTCGCTGCATCTCCGCTAACCATACATCAGAATTCTTCAATTCGTGGTTCGTACGAATGTAGTGTCCATTCCGACACATTATTAGTTTCATATCTATGTCACTATGTCGCAATGGGTGGGATAGGATGATCCGACAGGAGGAAGACATACACGTAGAACAAATAGTAAAGTTAAACACTGCTAAACATGATTGACTATAATAGCACATTACAACTTATATTTACTTATATGAAGTAATTGTTGTTCACGAAGCCAATAATAAGTTCCTTCCGGGCGGCAGCGGATATAATATCGGAGTGGCAGGAACATCAGACATTGTCGTGCACTCAAAAGGTACAATACAACATGGTAACAAGAGGCTATCAAGTGGCCACATCCTGACATGGTCATCCAATACTCGTATGACACACATTCCCTAAAGTACACAATAAAATGCCTAATTTCATTCATTAGTACAAACCCATAAAAAATTGGCTCATAATACTGTCCGTGACTATCCAATTCCTATAACAAGTCATTCCAGACTTGTGGCTAACTATCTCTCCCATGCCCAGCAAGGTAGTAATTGCCGGAACCCGTAATTTTCACTAGCTTGTACATTTATAATATGGTGAATGAATGCGTATGCCATATGGAAAATGTCCGATGTAAGTATCATATGATGAGAATCAAACTAACGACTGACGAACGACCTGTGATAGAAGGGATAATGCATTAGCAACAACGGTATGACAAATCAATTTCACTTACACAATAACAAAACTACTAATTACCTTCTCCTTTTCTCTCCTTTGTCGAGTTGGCCTCACAGACTGTAAAGGGTTGGCATCCGTTGTACCTGTGATAGATGGGGAGTAGCTATCATGTACCAATGGTACTCTCTCAAATGCAGATGACTCACATCAGGTAGATTTATCTATCTTTCTAGGTGGCCTACCTCGTATTGTTGATTTGATCTCCAGTTCCTCTACATGTGTACTTTCCAGATTTACCAACGCTCATAATTTCCTAAGTTGTTGGGCCTTACCTGACTTGTCAGCTTGTGTGTAGGCCTGTTTTAACATATCAAATTCATGGATAGGAATATCATCCTCCCTTGCATGGTTTTGGTTCGAGGTGAGTTACATGTCAAGCTTGTGCCAATGAGGATGCAAAGAATGAAGTGGGATCAGACGCCCTTGCCAACTAAAGTCAGCAATTTTGTGGGCGCATAGCAGGGCGTGGGTGCATCTAAGCTGATATTCGCATGCAACAAAGTCAATCCCAATAAAACCAGCCCACTTCGTCTCATCAAATATCTTCTCAAGTGCGGTGATGAAGACGTTACCACGAAGCTCCATGAACATGGACGACCTGAAACTATGTTAGACGACTATCTTTGATTTCTTAAATGATGCCTTGATTGTTGTATGTTGTAACATGAGCTGTTGTGTACGTACGACCAAGATGACTCAAAATTTCCTTGACTAGATCCCAATCGCTTCTTTAACTTGGCATGAGCACTCTCAACCCTACAGCCAGTATAAGGAACAATTAGCTAAGTACCAACCAATGAGGAACAATTGTAAGTAGAAGAAAAAACAAAAAACAACCTTACATATTCATTGTTGTGGCCCCCAGATGCATAACTTGGTTTTTCTAGGTTGCAATAAACCTATCCCTGTAGGTATCCAGTCAACTCCTCACGTGTCAAGTGTGTTTAGATACACACTGAACTGCTTCTCCAATAGTGCTATGTGGTTGCGGTAATCCTCTTCTATTGGTGACAGAACCACTAGATTCTAGTAGGTCATGAAGAAATCACACATCCCTTATCAAAAATAACTTCTTACACTTTGCAAGCACATTCTTATTGATGTGTCACCTATACAACAAATGTGTGGTAGTGGGAAACACTCATGAAATAACATTCATTAGGGCCAAGTCCATATCTGTCACAATGACGTGGGTCAAGACATTATCATCCGTAATACCATGCAAGACATCCAGGGCCCAATTGAAGTTGTTATCCCTTTCATATTGTAGAAACACAAACGCCATGGAGAATGTCATGTCAATAGATGTCAATCCAACGATTTTCAGGAGAGGCATATGATACCTGTTTATTTTATATGTGCAATCCATGAGAAACACATGTGGGAATGCATGTAATAAATCCAAACTGGTTGGGTGTGCCCAAAATAAGTCGGTGACAACCTCACTATCTTCACTAGTATGGTGCCACCTGATGTCCTGATGCTCAATCAACAGTGCCAATAATTGCTGCATCTAGGATCTGCCACTCTTTTCTTCCATCTTATATTTGTGTCGTGCATTGCAAACTGCATTCATTGTAGTTGTATTGAGGGCATCTTTTTTCTTCATAGTGACCAAAATGTTTTTTGGTCACACGTTACTCTTGAACATGTCCTTTAATAACGAGTACTCCTCTTCGGATAATCTACTAACATAGGAGTGACCCTTAGATGATCTGCAGTCGGGCGGTTATACACGCTGCATACAACTTTCAACATCTAATCATCATCGCTAAACAACTTCTTTCCCTTCAATCGGAATGGACATTCGCATTTTCTTGAACCCGTCTCCCAAACTTTCACATCCACATGGATGTTTTTAGACTTCTTGTCTTCTCTGTACCGTCCACTCCTCTCACATCCGAGGGTCAGACTTGCTTTTCTCATAGCACCACCTGAATCTGAGTTCAAAATGGCAATCACAAATCCATTATTCTTTGCAACATTTATTGCCCACTTAATTAAGGCCGCCCGACTAGTGAATATCTACAAAAGAGAGAAAGAACACAACGGTCAATTGATCTAATAACATTAGCGTATATTACGGATTGATTTTTAGCGTCTACTAAGGACTGATTTTTACCTTGTATGTGATGAACTCATAACTGTAATCTACGACCATTTTATTGCATGTCTGGCTACACTGGGTGGGCTGCAATCACAAGATTTAATATTTAGTATGTAAAATATTTATTAATAGACAAAAAAATTAATTTTATTTTTTATTATTGTTCGGAAACACCTGGTTGAGCACCCCTTATGGTGCTCAGCTAGACAAACCGAGCAGCCCTTATGGTGCTCGGCCATACATACCAAGCACACCTTATGCTGCTCAGGTAGTCTGGCCGAGCACCATAAGGGGTGCTCAGCCTGGTGTTTCCAAATAGAGCGCGAAAGCTCTAAAAAAAAATCACATACTTAGGGGCTTCCTTCTCGCTCCGGTTCACTTTCATTGTACTCCATTACTTCATTTCTCTCTTGTAAATGCTAAGACGTTGAAAATGAGGTGTTGGGATGAAGGATTTAGGAAGAATACCTAGAAGAAATGGAGGTGTGTTGAGAGAGATTGAGGTGGAGGGAGCATAACGTTGGTTTTGGAGGGAGAGAGTGAGGTGGACTTATAAATTGGATTTCATTTGTTTTTTTGTTTCAAAAGGTTAAAATAGACTTTATACATTGGGGCATTTTGGGAAAGCAAAAAAATGAAGTTTTAAGTGAGGTGGACTTAGAAAAAAGTGTGGTGGCAATAGAAGCGCCCTAGCACAAACCTTAAAACACAAGAACTTCACTGTGAGGTGTTAGCACTTGGCCCTCGCTTGTGTCCTCTGATTTACAAGTTTTTGTTGCTTGCCTATGAAGAATCTTTTATTATTTTTGCTCCCTTTTAACATCACGTGTCTTCATCAGCCTAAACCAGGCCACCAGAAGAAGGATCAGATTTTTTTCCTAAAAAGGAGTAAATGTTCTGTCCAGGATTTTGGATGTCCTACCGTGTCCTTTATTACACACTTTTAAATAGGGAGCAAATGTTCATCTGATCTCTCTTTAAAGGAAAGGATCGGCTACACCTAATTTGTCTGTTCTCTTGTGTCCCCACACACAAAAAGTGAGGTGTATAGAGCCTTTACCTCTCAGACTTTTCAATATGAATCAAATGTTCATTTGATCACTTTTTTAGGGAAAGGATCGGCTACACCTAATTTGTCTGTCCTCTTGTATCCTCACACACAAAAAGTGAGGTGTATAGAGTCAAATCTATAAAAACAGTTTTCAAATGAAAAATAGGTACCAGTTAAAATGGAGACGGGATTAGATACAACAACTTAGAGACTGGCTAAACTTGGAATGACATTAGGGTTGACACATCAGTGCCAAAAAGTGATATACACTTTTTTGGGGTATGTTTTTTTACTTTTTGGCACTGATGTGCTGGCTCTGATGTGATTTCAACTTTAGCCACTCTCTAAGTTTTTGTACCTAATGCCTGACAATTAAAATGGGGTTTATAGGGTTAAAACCACACAAAAAAACAAAAAAAAATTGTTCAGATGAACATTTACTCCCCATTTAAAAAGGGCACCGAATTCAGAAAACCATCACATGTCAGCCTGTGGTGTGGGACATGAGAGGATAGACAAATTTGGTTGTAACAGATTCTTTCCCTTTTTTTTTTTTTACGGTTTTAATCCTTTACACCCATTTATGGGTTATGGGTACCTATTTTTTCATTTGAAACTGTTTTTAGAGTTTTAACCCTTTGCACCCAGCCTTTGTGTGCAAGACACGATAGGACATCCAAAATCATAGATAGAACATGTGTTAATACAAGATTCTCATGTAGTACAAAATTGGATAGAAAATTTATGGCTCAATTTGTCATTCTAAATTCAAGATCAGCTCAAGCAAGGTTTCCGCAAGCATGCACAAGTAATCTTGTTTGAGCTGCGACATAGAACCAAAAAAACAAACAAAGAAACAAACCCAAAGTATAGCTTAAGTTTTTGTCCACCTTTTTTTGCTATGTGGCAGCTCGGACAAGGTGTTTACACATGCCAATGAAAATTTATTTGAACTGATCTTTTGCCAAAAAGAAATAGTTTCCCTTGTATTAAAGCTTCTAGCGACCAGCCTTATAATTAGGTTATTCCATTGCAAGGAATGAATGGATATGGTGTAAATTTTATATATTTTATATGTAAAATCAGATTTATAGTAACATGACTTTCAATTAATAAAATGGTAATAAAAACCAAATATTGATATCTTAAAATTCAAATGACTATAAATATATGACATGAGGTGTAATCTTAGAACTATTATGTAGAGTAGTAATTTAAAGGTCACGAGTATTGTTCCAGCTGTATCTAGGCATGGCATTTCATACCTCCCTACTCATTAAGGGACACTTTGTATCTAGATAAGATTGCTCAAGAGCAATCTACCCTTTTATAATATATGCATTTTTTTTTATATAAAAAAAGAGGAGAGTATTGTGTGAGATTAATAGAGAAGATGTTAAGGAAATGCTACTTAAGAACTGCATTTTTTCATACATGTCATTGTTTCAAAGTAAGGCATCGCAAGAGGCGGGTTTATGTACAACAACTTGGAGAGTGGCTAAAGTTGGAATGACATTAGGGCTGACACATCAGCACCGAAAAAGTGATATACACTTTTTCGGGGGATGTTTTTCACTTTTTGGCACTGATGTGTCGGCCCTGATGTTGTTCCAACTTTAGCCACTCTCTAAGTTGTCCTACCAAATCCTCTGCGATTGAGAAGATTTAAGTCGGAACCTGTCGCTATTAGTGACAGGTAGGATCCCATCTTGGGCCGGGCTGGCCTGAGGCCTGGTCGTTCAACTTGAATGCAATCATTACTATTTTAAATTCGTCCGAGTTTGGATCCAACTTTCAGACTCATAAAAAAAGAAGTAGAAGTTACAACCTTATCCCAAGTATTTGGAGTCACAATTTGCTGACTCCCTGAGTTGACTTCACTCTAAGCCTTAGAGCCGAGTCATGTTGTTGACTCCAAATTATACCTGACTCACTGAGTCAAGTTGCTAACTCAATAGACTTATTTGATTTGAACCAATTCATGTAACTCAGCCGAGTCTTGTAAACCTCGAAATGACCCAAAGCTAAGTCGGAACATAATAAGAAACTCTAGTTTTTTGAGGTTTAAGGTTTCTATTCTAAAGCCTCCAACAAATGAGTTCTCATAGACATTCAAAACCCTATAAGAAAGAAAGAGTAAAGAACTTGAAAAAATGAAAGCCAGAGTAGAAAGAAGATTAGACTTTAAACTTTAACTTCTAACCATATAAACATGGAGCTTCGAGATCGGATGGTATTTTGTTTTTATATTTATGTTGAAAAGATGTACTTTGGTTATTTGATA
>JAOXJP010219092.1:10228-40222 GCA_025762735.1 Platanus orientalis
CTTTAGAGTTTACAATTAGTCATGTTTACCTTGCTATGGTTGTAGACTATTAGTAGTTTGTATAAATTATTTTTGGATCTCAAATTACAATACTACAAAACATTTATATTTATCAAAAAAATTGACAATACTTAAGCCAAAATACAATATGTAATTTTTTAAAAAACATTTATTATATTTTAAAAAATAAAAATAGAAAGTGTCATGACTCCCTGAGTTGACTCCAATGACTCCCAAGTCAAGTAGACTCCTAAGCTATCCAAGTCGAGTCAAAAATCAAAGTCATCCCTACTATTCTATGTAGGGCCATATCCATGTCTCTCTTCACTACAACTCAATTCAAATTTAGCTTTCCTCTCGCCCTTTTAGTGTCATCAACTTGTAACATATCACTCATTCACATTGGTGCAATCATTGGCTTTTATTGTACATGACTAAATCATCTCGTTGACTCCCTCATCTTATCACCTATTAGTATTACACCTAAATTCACGCAAAATGGGTTCATTTTTTATTTTGTCATTTTTAGTCTTATCACTCATCCATTTCAGCATCCTTATCTTAGCCACTCATTCTATGCATGTATTGGTTGTTGGTTGCCCATTATTATGTGGCATAAAGCGTGGCTGGTCTAATACCCTTTTTATAGAATTTTCCTTTCAATTTTAGTGATATTCATTTATCACATAGCACCTCTCCACTTCAGCTTCCCCACTCTAATTCTATGAGCAACGTTTTCTACAATATCTTCCTCTTCGTACATTATTGAATTGAGATAACGAAGTGGTCACTTTAAGGCATCTCTTGCTTATCAATCTTAACTATTCCCTCATTTATACTCTTATTTTAACAAACTTATATTCCATATATTATGTTTTAGTCCGTTTATCTTGAACCATTTGATTCTAAAGCATCCCTCTATAGTTTTAACTTGGCATTTACCCCCTCTAACCTAATTAACACAACATCATCAACAAACAACATGACCATGACACTTTCTCTTGGATATGCCTTAGTTAATTAATCCATAAGGCAAACAAATATGAACTCAACATTGATACCCAATGTAAGCTTATTGGGATTGCAAACTAGCTCATCTCTCTCTTGATTGTTCTAACACTAATTATCATTTTATCATACATATCTTTAACTAAGTCAATATATATGCTTGGGCCTTCTCTAAGTCAACAATGTGGAGATTTTTCTTCCTCCATTAGTCACTTTAGTAGGACGATGGTTCTAGCATTGATATCTTAAGCATAAATCCAAACTGGTTGTTTGAAATTTGTTATTCCACACCAAGTTCTCTAGATTGTTGTGCTTTCCCTTTAGATTCTCTAAGGACCATTTTGCTACTCTTTTAATACAACCAACCATTTCATTCCATGTGACATTAATATCCTCATTTAAATATTTAATTCGTTGAGTAAGATATCAATTATAAACAAACTAAATGTAAATCTATACATGCACACAAACATATACCTCACATACCCAATCCCATGATGAACCATCTTGAGTAGATAAAAGTGACATCACACCACTACCAATTCGACAAGGTGCCCTGGTAAATTCACAGTGCTTAAAGGAGGGTGTAATTGTTAGGCCACAATTTGAACCCCACTAGTTAATAAATGACACGTGGAAGTAGGAAATGATCTGATGGACAATTATCAAGTATGACACGTCAGGTGAAGGATGGAGAAACAAGAGTGCCGTCTCACACGACAATTATCCCACATATAAATCATGGGTGAACCAACCAGTAAGTGGGAAACCCATGGTTTGAACTAGACAACAATTGGAATACCCACGATCTAAATTGAAAAATGGTTGCAAGCAAACATGGCAACGATGATGCCATTAAAGAGATCTTATAAATAGGGAAGATGACGATGGAAGAAGGATCCAATCAAACACATATCGAATCACTTATATTTATCTTTATCGTAGAGTAGCAGTAGCAGTAGCCTAGGTTTAGTTAGTAGTCCACCTCAAAGTCCCGTATCAAGAAAATCAATTGTATCTTACTGTTGGATTCAACAAACGGAAACAGCCTCTCCAGAAATGGGGGTAAGGCTACGTACATCTTGCCCTCCCTAGACCCCGCGTTAGCGGGAGCCTCGTGCACTGGGCCGCCCCCCTGTTGGATTCAACAAAGTTCTCCCTTGACTTTAGGAGAAGGACAATGACAATCTTTCTAAAGGTACATTTTCAATTCATATTGCATTCTTTCCCAGTTAATGAAAGTTCTATCTTTTATCAAATTGAGTGTCATTGTTCTGCTATAAAAGTCCTAGGTCTAGAGGCATAACCAAACCTATCCTTTTGATGACCCGAACCAAAGAGCCATATGGGTTAACTCGGTGACAAGATTAAATTTTTGTTGACAACCAACAGATTGACAACCATAGTGGGAGTATTTTCAAAATGCCACCCAAAAAAGATAAACAACCTATGAACTCAATTGAGAATGAGATGAATGAACAGTCTCAAAACCTTGAGGGAAAGCTCGATGATTTCCTCAAAAGAATTGACAGAGGTTTTCAAATGATGCCATATATCCTGGTTGAAGTCTTGCTCAAGGTGCTCAAACCGGTCATGGAGAACATACGGTCCAATTATAACCTAGATACTAGGAGTAGAAGGGTGACAAATGGAACAGATCTCCCAAAGACTTCACAGGAGCTCGGGGTCAAGATAGACCTATCGAATACCTAGTGGAACCCCGAGCCGAAGGCATCCCTGCACCAACATCTCGATGAGCCAATCGTAGCTCAAACGGGGGGATCAGCACAGAGAGTCCAATGTCATATGGGTCATCTAGGTGAGCTAAGCATACCAGTAAAGCCCGTAGGGTTCAAAGTTCACGAGAACCCTGTATTCGAGTCAAGGGATGCACCTTAATACAAACCATGGGCACCCCAAAACAAAGGACCCAACCAACATAATGGTATAAGTGGTTATTCTGACCAAAATACCCAACAACGGTACAAAACCGATTAATGTGGTCATAACATGAATGGATACGGGCTCACATGGTCAGAACCTCTGCCCGGTAGAAGGCAAGCTCCTCCAAGTTGGGGCTACCCTTTCTATTGAGCCAAATACCCTGGGATACAGGTACATATGATATAATCCTCAACCTAATAAAAGGACAGAACCACCAAACTATAGGGGGTAACCCTTTCCCGGATGCCAACGAGTATGGTGGTATGGGCATAAGACCTAATATGCAATCTTCGCCATTCTAGGGAGAATATCAGTCCCAGGGGCAGCCACATGGCATATCTCCTCAAAGATATGCCCAGAATACCCGAGAACAAGTGATTGGTGTCCTCGAGGAACTGGACGAGCCTAGTCTCAAATGTACTACGTGACCTACCTATAGAAAACCTTACCCTAAATTAATAGATAAGGACTACGAGTTCCCTTGAGGGTACAAGATACCTGACTTTGCCACCTTCTCAGGCGAAGATAATAAGACGTCTATGGAGCACGTTAGTCACTTCACCACTTAGTGTGGAGAATTTTCAAATTAGGGATACTCTAAACTAAAGTTGTTCCCCAACTCGTTGACGGGATAAGCTTTTACATGGTATATGAATCTGCCACCTAACTCGATTTAAAGTTGGGAAGAAATGGAAGACAATTTTCAATTCCATTTTGCTCAAGTAGGCCTAGGTATATCAATGGCCGATTTGACCATATTAAAACAATAGTAAGAAGAAATAACTGAACAATTTATCTTGTAATTCAAATGGGTTAAATAAGGTGCCTTCGCGGTTTACCTGGGGTCGATTTCGTAAAATTGGCCCAAGATGGTCTCAACTTCGAATTGAGAAAGAAGTTCAAGGGAATGACATTCTTTGACTTATTTGAATTGTCAAAAAGGGTCACTTGATATGAGAGTAGCCTTAGGGAAGAAAATCAATAGTGTAATGCGTCATATGGGACCTAATATCAAGACCCAAACTACGAGGTCGACTTAGCAGAGTTTGTGAGAAATGAGCCCTTTATATGTGACACTTTGACTAGGAAAAACTCTCAAGCCCAGGAGTCGAATAGGTCAACAGTTGTCATGAAGAGTTATTCCTTCGACTTAAACCAGGTAAATCAAATATTCAATTTGCTACTCGAGGCTAAGCAAATCAAATTGGTTGGGAAACATAAAGTCCCGAACCATGATGAGTTGCAAGGGTAGAATTATTGTAAATGGCATAATTCCTTTACCCACTCGACCAACAAATGTGTAGTGTTTTGAAATGTCATTCAGGAGCCAATTAACAAAAAAGTTGCTTCGATTCCCTAACAAGATTGAGGCTATGGAGGTGGATACGAACCATTTTCCCAAGTTGGTGGATGTCAATATGATCATTGTAAATTAGGCCTCAGATAATTGAGAGTTGAATGTAGAACCACATAGGGACATGACATTTACAAGTGTGGTCACTCCTGTAGGAAACCATTTGGTCGCTTGAGGCTTATCACCGAAGACTCTAGTACCAAAGGAGGTATCAGGAATGGATAAAAATGGAAAAGCTAAGATTTACTTTTCTGCGACAATAACATGGTAGCCGAAAGTCGATGAAAATGAGGAAAAATGTGAGGTTGACGATGAAAACTTCTATTTATGTGAAAAATGCATCCATATAATGGCTTAACTTATGGCGGTGGCATCAAAGACAAAACTAGGAGGCTCCCAACCAATGGAATCCGTTAAGGGAAAAAGAAAGTCCCTTCAGCAAATGACAAGGGAAACAAGCCTATGCAATAATGATTGGAGACCTAACAAATGGGCAAGAGAAAGGGACAATACATAAACAAGCCATGGTTGGGAAGAGAACCGCTGAGTAAAGAATGCTGGTACTCAAAGATAATCAAACCACCTTAGGTGAACCATGAGAAATGGGTGAGACTAACCTCGCCTACTTAAAAGCCGCACATTTAGACCGTGCCAACATACCAGTATGGATACAACCTAAAGTTCCTGTTGATGACGAAGACTTAGATCGTGCCAACATACCAGAAGAAGGCTTAGAGGGCAAGCTAAAGCAAGACAAGGGGATCAAGCCTCAAATTCCGACCAAGTGTTAAGGTCTCCCCGAGCAAATGAAGGTCACAAGGAACTTGGCCAATGTCTCATGGTCAACCAAGTCATGGTATCATTAGATTATGAGTTGAGCGAGAAAGAATATAAAAGGATCGAGAGAGGATGTTACCCTATCCTCAATGTTAATGATAGCCAGGAGCCACAAACCATCCAAGTGTTCATTGGTCGAAATCCTCGAAATCCTAAGAAGGTTGACCAAGAAAAGTCACAAGAGACATCACCAGTGGTCCAAGAATAAGTAAAGGAAGCTCAACCATGAGAACGCCTGTCTTGGAAAGATTTAGCGGACATCCCTTGCAGTGATGACGACTTTGGTGACTTCTGCAATGAGGGACTACTCAAATTCTTTTACACCCTCATAATCTATTATAAATGATCTCTCGAGTGACACTAAAAATACTACCGTACTTTGCTTTCGTGATTGGACAGAAAGATTAGTCAACTACAACATGATCCTCATTTTGCCTGTTGAGTTTAGAGCTCGACAAGATCAAGTTTTCGAAGTTGAAAATGAACTTTGGGAAATCATCACTGAAAATCCTGCCTCTATGGAGCTCAAGGATGATAACTCTAAGCGAGTCAAACTAAGGGCGGTAAAAGACAAAACTCCAGGTAAAATTGCTTTTAATAAACTTTTCAAAGACATGAACAAACATTAAAATCCATTGTACATAAAAGTACATATGGAGGGTCAACATGTAAGTGGGGTTTTGGTCACAATGGAATAGCAGTGAATATACTATTGGTATCCATGATGAAGAAGCTATTAAAGACCGACAACGACCTAGTACCAACATACATTTTCATCTATGGATTTTTCGGTAATGCCACTAGGATGAGAGGAGTACTTCCCCTCGAATTAAAGGTAGAAAGTAAGACCCAAATAACTGTTTTCTTTATGGTCGACACTTACTCGAATTATAACACATTGCTAGGAAGGGACTGGATACACTCGAGTTGGTGTGTTCCTTTACCTTTTGCACAAATTACTGTTATTTTGGAATGACAATAACTCTATTGAAGTGGTGTATGCAAATGAAAAGCCCTTTTTTGCCTCAACAAACAATGTCAAGGCTCAGTTATACGATGACAAAGTTAGAATGGTCAAGCTCATGGGGGTATAATAGAGAAAGCAAACCCATAAAAGTCACAGTTTATAATATTCGAGAAGATGCTTCATTCATAAAAGAAGAGTTTGAAGACCTATGTAGAGAGCTAGCCAAGCCTAGACTGCTTGAAGGGCTAGAGAAGTCAAGCCCATATGATGAAAAGGAAGTCGATGACTGACTCAACTAAAGCAGGGGCAAAGGCCATTCAAATGGCCATGAAAATGTTGTTGGGATATCTGCCAGAAAGGAAAATTGAGATGTACCTTATTGAGTGCATCACATCCAAAAGCCCCCATGAGATTGAGGCCATAGGAGTAAAAGAGATGAGTATGACCCCAACTAAACTAGATGATTTAAAAGCCAAAGTCTAGGACGACTTAAGAGAAGTAAATTTGGGTTCAACAAAAAACCCACAAAATACATATGTCAGTGCAAGGCTCGAACCATCAGAGTTTGAGAAGATGAAGATGGTCCTCAGACAATACAAGGACTGTTTTGCCTAGGAATATTTAGAGATTACTGGCTTAAACAAAAAATTGATTGATCATTGACTGTTGACAAATGGAGGATACGTACCCTTTTAGCAACCATCTCAACGAATGACCAGTGAAGTGGTATTAAAGGTCAAAAAGGAGATCGAGAGGCTACTCGATGCTAGTTTCATTCACCCTGCTAGGTATGTTTAATGGTTATCGAATGTAGTGCCAGTAGTTAAGGAGAATGGAAAACTAATGATCTGTATAGATTTTAGAAATCTCAATGCAACAATTGCAAAAGATAAATACCCTATGTCCATAGCTGATTTGTTAGTCGATGGAGTAGCTAGGCATAAAATACTATCATTCATGAATGGACACTCGGGCTATAACCAAATTTTTACAGTAAAAAAGGACAGGGATAAAACAGTCTTTCGATGTCTTGATATATAAGGACTTTTGAATGGGTAGTCATGCCTTTTGGCTTGAAAAATGCTGAAGCCACCAGCCAACGAGCCATGGATTGACATGATAGGGAAATTCATGGAAGTATACATCGATGACATAGTCGTAAAATCCCAAAGCTTCGATGATCATTTGCTTGACTTGGAAAAGGAATTCCTCATAATGAGGAAACATCAACTAAAGATGAACCCTATGAAATGTGCCTTTGATGTAAACGCAGGTAACTTTCTTGGTTTCTTGGTACACAGTTGAGGAATCGAGATAGACCAAAGCAATCATTCAAGCTAAACCACTTTCTACGAAGAAGGAGTTACAAAGGTTACTCAGACAAATTAATTTTCTGAGATGTTTCATCTCAAATGTGGCAGGGAAAATGAAAGTGTTTTCACCTCTACTTTCGGATGAAAGGGAAAGAGGAGTTTCAATGGAAATAAGAGCACCAACGAGCCTTCGAAGTAGTCAAAGAGTACTTGTCAAGGCTGCCTATATGGATGCCGCCTAGAAGAGACAGTCCCTTGAAATTGTAAATCTTGGCTACTGAGGACTCCATTGCAAGCTTGTTAGCCTAAGACAATGTGGACGGCCATGAACAATCAGTGTTCTATTTAAGTCAAGTCTTGCAACAAGCGAAATATAACTATCCCATGATAAAAAGTTGTATCTAGATCTGTATTTCTCATCAGTAAAGTTTAGGCATTATCTCATTTCACATGGTGTATATGTCATAGCTCAAACTGATGTCATAAAATATATGTTGTCACAGCCTATAGTGAAAGGTTGAATAGGGAAGTGGAGTCTAACACTCCTCAAATTTCATCTCGTTTATGTTCCATAAAGAGCTATGAAGGGTCAAGCCTTAGTAGTATTTTTTTTGGCCGATCATCCATGTCAACTAGTTCATGTAGAAATTGAAGATTGATTATGTCAGCCTCACCCCATGGCAACTATACTTCAATGGGTCTAGAACTAACTAGGGATTCGGAGCAGGAGTGGTTATCTAATCTCCGAAAGGGACAACCACCAAATTCAACTTCAAACTTGAAGGTGAATTTACCAACAACCAAGTTGAATACGAGGCTCTAATTAGGGGGCTTGAGGTCCTAAAAGACTTAGGGGTGAGACTCCTTGAAGTCTATGGGGATTCACAACTGGTGATAAACCAAACATGGGAGATTACAAATGCATTAGTCCAACTTTGATTCCTTATAGGGAGACGGTTGAAGGCTTATTAAAAATGTTCGATGGAGTCTTGATGAGATGTGTACCTTAAGACTCAATCCAAGGACTAAATTTGACGGCCATTACAAAAGGTTAGACTAGGAATTGGCACGTTGAATGGTATGTTACAAGTTAACCAACAAGAGATGTCGAGCGATTGTCAAATCTAGGAATGAGAAATTAACACTAAATAGACAAATCACTATAGTCTTGAGGCTAATTGGAGTCGGTGCAATACATAGAACACAAGCAAGTTAGTTATGGAAAGACCACAGTCATGGCTTTGATTCGAAAGGCATAAGGGTTGAATATCGAGTTACGCAGTCACTTGGATAAGAGGTTGAAGCCTGGAAAACAAAGTGGCAAGTCTTCCCATTGAGCAACACATGAATGATTAGTGATTCGATGTTCAAGAAAGTTGAAAAACGTTGTAGCACAGGTCATCGATGAAAAAAAAATTTGTTTCCAAGAAGTAACGTTGATTTAGGGAAAGACTTGAGAATAAAAAAAATCAACAATCTGAAAAAGCCATGAATAGTCTACGTTATCGACCTAGTAATCTTGATGAACTTGATATTGACTAAAGAATGAGTCAAAGATGAAGCATTTCTCATTAGAAAAGAACCTTTCTGTAAAGGCCTTAGCAAGGGAAGATCTAACCCCATAAACACACTATGTGAAGGCCTTAGGACGACTGATCGAGGTGGTTCATGTCATGTCGCAAGACAAATTTATAGGAAAAACAAACTCAACGGTATGACCAGGAAGACACGAACACTTTTGGGTGATGAAGTGCGAAACATAGGAGAATGGTCATTCGCATGGGAAAAACCAAGCTAGGATAGCAAAATAATAAAAACTGGCACATGTCCATTCAAGCACACCAAGGTAAGGTTTGATGGTAGGTCATATAAGCCTCCTTGTCAAAAGGAGGAATTTAAGAAACAAAAAGCATATACTGGCTGACTTGAGCCAAATGCCATGGCTCATGGAAGGGCAAAGAATGCCCTACGGTACCAAAGTGTTCGAGACTACTGAATCTTAAAGGCAAAGCAAATAGTCTAAGAACATAATTTTCAAATAAAAACTTTCATTTTATATAAATCGAAATTTACAAAGACCTTTCTCGAGGCAACAATGTCTAGGGGAAAAAATGTCCTAAAAATAACAAAACGATGTCAAAGGCCCGTATTGAGGTTTTGCATCATTGTTAAAAGCCTATAGTGGCCCATACATTGTTGTAATAGAGAATCGATGTTGGTGATGAGCAAAGGTTAAACGTAAGTTCCGGTAGAAATTGTTCAACCAGTACACTGTCAAAGGCCGGAGCATCCATTTGTTTCGAGGTCACCTCAGGAGTGTCAAAGGTGGCAGTTCCAAGCTCAATGAGCAAAGAAAGGAAGGGGCTCAATTCAATGTACCTCTACTCAGTTTTGCTCCCATCCCTATCCACTCAAGGCGCTACGTACAGAGGGAAACTCCATCTCCAAAGATGCGGATGACACGATCTCCCAAGCCTTGAGACAATCTTCCACAACCTAAGATATACTCTAGGGTCGCACAGCGAACCATGCACTCAAACAGCTCCTTGAAATAAGGAGACCTAAGATGAAACGTTCATTCTTCAGCTGTAAGATGGTGGGTCAAGTCGAGAGCATGGCATGAGACGTTAACTACTAACATTCTCATGAGCAAGCGAACCTGGGTATCAAGCGCAGGCCTGGGAAGAAAGTTAAAACATTTAACAAGGTTTGAAACCACTCTAAAGTATCAAGATCTGATGACACGGTCTCAAAAGGAAGAGGAAGCGATCATGCAGAAGAAGGATGGACATGGATTGGAACTCTAGGTTGGTATTTATAGACTTGTCAAGAGAAGGGTTCATCGAAGATATCAAAGATAATTCAGTTTTCTACAAAGAAACTGGCACCCGTTCGGCTCAAGAAGTATTGAAAGTTTGACAAATCTTGAAAGTAATTAAATTTAAAAGATATTTCATCTTGAAAATGGCACCGTTTAGGATTATCTAGTTAAATCGGTTACGTCCTTAAAATGCGAGCCACTAAGTGTAATCAATACAGTTTGGATACACGAATTAGAAATAACACATGTCTGGTTACGATTTAAACCAAACATGTGCAGGGCATTTGTTAGGCCACAATTTGAAATCCACCAGTCAATAAATGACACATTGAAGTAGGAAATGATTTGATGGACAATTATCAACTATGATACGTCAGGTGAGGGATGAAAAAGCGAGAGTGTAGTATCACATTATAGTTTTCTCACATATAAGTCATGGGTGAACCAACCAGTAAGTGGAAAACCCGTGGTTTGAACCATACAGCAAGTGGAATACCCACGATCTAAATTGAAAAACCGTTGCAAGCGAACATGAAAACAATGATGCCATTAAAGAAATCTTTTAAATAGGGAAGACGACGATGAAAGAATGATCCAATCAAACACATATCAAATCATTTATCTTTATCATAGAGTAGCAGTAGTAGTAGCTATAGCAGTTAGCCTAGGTTTAGTTAGTAGTCTACCTCAAAGTCTTGTATTAGGCAAATCGATTGTATCTTACAGTCGGATTCAACGAAGTTCTCCCTTGACTTTAGGAGGACTGTGGAAATCTGTCTAAAGGAACCTTTTCGATTTATATTGTGTTCTTTTCTAGTTAATGAAAATTCTATCTTTTATCAAATTGAGTCATTGTTCTATTGTAAAAGTCCTCAGTCTAAAGGCATAACCGAACCTGTCATTTTGATAACCCGAACCAGAGATCCATACGGGTTAACCCGAAGACAAGATAAAATTTTTGTTGATAAACAACAGTAATAGTAAATACAAAATAATTAAAGCCCATTTGTGAAAAGGCATCGTATTAGTCGAAGACACAAAATTCCTAAATCCATTCATGATTGAACCTATCTACAGTTTAACCGTTTATGACTAAAACTCTCTACTGTTTCATGCAAGCTCTTTTAATCTAACTCTATACATGACTGATGCTCTAATGGATGGGCATTGAATTTGATAGGCAAACTCCAATATGAGAAAAATATAATTTCCTTAATCTTAGACAAGGTTATGAGGTGTTGGAGCCTCAAATAAGATGTCATAGTATAGAAAATTGATAGAGGTCAAAGAGATTGAACAATACTATGATTTTAACAGTTATCATTTAGGAAAATCCTCGAAGAAAGCTGACAATCAGCCCATATCCTCAAGCTCAGAGGAATACTCTTCAATTCTTCAACTCTGCCAAGAATAGAAGAGCTTTAGGCCGAATCTTTGAATCACCTAGAGGTAGGAGATAATCAGGTTAAACCCTGTGAAATTCCCACATCACAACTGAGTCAAATCAATGGGCAACTTGGCAAGCAAAAAAGTCGCATCATAGTAGGTATGTCGTCTTTCAAGATAGTGTGCTGCCCAATACTAGACCTATGATAGGAGAGAAAATGTTAGCTTATCATTCTAGATTAATCTCCTCTGTTACTCGGGATCCTTTATAGTGGAAGCCCTAGCAATCCAGGCTAACATATGGAAAATATTTGAATTTGGTGCTGTAACACCCCACATCTCTTTTGATAAGTTAAGAGGCCTAGAATTGATTTTAATTGCCCATTTAGGATAGCCATGTAAAATCAAGTAAGAGACACATTTTAGTTCTCTTGGGACCTAAATAAGTCATAGGAATGGAAAGAGAAGTGTGGGGAAATTGGAATAAAAAAGATTAATAAAAGTGGAAAAATCCACAAAAATGTGGAAATTTACTGTCATGATCGATCATAGATAAACCATGATCAATCATGGAGCAGGTTTCCTATAAACTTGAGCTACCATCATCTTCAAAGCTTCATCCCATCTTCCATGTATTGCTTCTTAAGGAAAAGATTGACAATACGAACGTTCATGTGCAAGATCTTCCTCCCATTTAGGAGGAGGGAGTCATTTAGGTTAAGCCACTAGTTGTTTTGGACTGTCGTATGATGAAGCATAACAATCAAGCTATCTCTAAAGTTCTAGTACATTGGACAAATGCAGCTCCTTCGGATGCGACTTGGGAGACATGATCTTTTTTTTTTTTACTTGTTTTTCTAACTTCCAACATTAAGGACATGGATGATTTTAAGTGGGTCGACAATATTATTTTTATTCCAGTTTCTTTCCTTATTATTAAGATTATTATTTTATATCTTTCATTTGTAAGTAGGATTTCTATTTCCATTCATTCCTTTGTAAGTAGGATACAACTTTTTTCTACATGAGAAGAAGCTAAGGTTTTCTAGATCTATTTAAAAGCTACATATATGTCATTTTCTTTTATGCGGAATAATATTAGTCTCTGAAAGGAGTTTAAAGGTCTAATCCCCTCATATAGGATCATTGTCTTCTCTCTTCTTTTTCTACTATTATTCTTGGATTTCATGTTCCCGTCAGATGGTGGCAATTAAAATCTTAACTGAGAGAAGGTTGAAACCCTAAATCGCAAGAGTGAAAAGGGTATTGTTGCACACACACACACACACACACACACACACACACATATATATATATGATTTTGTGTTCTTTAAAGTAGAGGGGCATTAGTTTTGGTGTAGAGTGATTGGAATGAATTTGGTTCCCAAAAGAAAATTTTGGCATTAAAAACTATTAGCTTATTAAATAGTTGCTATTAAAGGTGACCATTAGTAGATAAGCCCATTTTTTTTTATAGATAAGGAACAATTTATTAAGAGCCCAAAAAGAGGGGAAGCATAAAAGGTACAACCCACAAACAAAACTAGCGATACATCAAAGAGTCCCATTCAAAGATCCAATTTCTAAACTTTACATTTACAAAGTCTGGGAGATGAGACACCCTAATGGAGAAGAAAGAAACTGCTGAATCAGTGATCTTACAAGCATTAGAGGAATTAGCAAAAAAAATACAGCAATTCCTATGATTCCAAATGACCCAACAAATAATCCCTGGAATGCTGAACTATACTATCCTCACCCTAGGCGAAATATCATACAACTGCTCTCCACTCCACATAAGCATCAAATCACCATAGGATTTTGGCATGACCCATAACCTACGAAACTTAGCAATGAAATAGTGTCATAGCATGGCTGCCACTAGGCGATCAACAAAGAGGTGATCAACAGACTCTTCGCTCTACAAACATAGAGCAAAAAATATTTAACGTGGTTTCAGACCAATTACTTTGCTCTTCGACAATTATCCATTTTGGTAATAGATCTAAAATCATAGTGTCCATAGGATAAGAACATTTTCTAACGGACAAATCATGTCCACCATTGATTTGATTTAAAATTTGAAGTTTCCAAGCCACTCTAGCATTTTTGGTACTTTGGATCAATCCTGGGGCTTAGATCTCAGTAAAAACAACACTCGAGAATCCCTGGTTCGATCCTGGATCAATCTAAATAAGTTTGGATTGATCCAAATAAGTTGGATCGAACTAGGAGCCTTGGATTGATCCTAAATCAATCCAAAGTCTCTGTAATCTAATAAAAATGCTTGGAAAGACTATAAAGACTTCGGGATCGCCCCTCCAAGGTCCAAAAAGATCCAAAGACTTTTGAAAACTTTTGTTATACCTTTGATTCACTGTGGTCATGTCACCTTACCTAATTTACCTATTGTGAGCTCAACATGAAGCGTGAATTCTTCATGCTTTGGGTAGTTCTTCATGAAGTTCAAACCAGACAACATTCTAGACTCTAACATGAATTCTTACATATCCTAATCTATATAATGCTTGTATTTTACAATTCATGGAATTTACAACTTTTACATTAACAAGTTTTGTATGCCATATTACTTTAGACAGTAATTGACAAGGCCCCAAAACATGGCTTCACCAAGTATTCCCCCGAACCATTTGGAAGTCACCACTACTTATCATCCTCATCTTCACATTCCACTACCACCCCTTCAAGGCTAGAAGTGATTTTGCACACCTCAACCAATTCACAATCAATTAGAGGTCTCCTAAGGTGTAAATCCCATGCCATACCTTCATTGGATTGTCTGAGATGGTCCGCCATAGACCCATCTTTTAAGAGGGCCAAATTATAAATACCTAGGAAAGCCACTTTAAGGGGGGAGGCACCACACTAGATATCATTCTAGAAACTAGTATTTCAACCATTCCCCACCTTAAAGGAAATAAAATTCTTGAATATGACATCCTTAGAGGGAATGCTCTTCCACAAAATACAACCATAAGGACCCATTAGCATATCAGTCATCCAACCTGCCCCCTAAATCACATATTTAGATGTTATCAACCAACGCCAAGTGGCATTCCTTTTTTCACCGAAACACTACAACTATTTTAATAGAAAGGTCCCATTCATCACCCTCAAGGATTGAATTCCTAGGCCCCCTTTACCCAAGGAAGAACACACAACATTCCAACTTACCAAATGAATCTTAGCCTTTAAGTCAGAGGATCCCCAAAGAAATTTGTGCAACATTACCTCCAACCTCTACAAAACAATTTTAGGCACCACGAACAGAGACATATAGTAGAGGGGAAAATTAGAAAGCACACTTTTTAGAAGAGTAAGTTTACTACCTTTAGATAGGTATTTTGACTTCTAAATTGATAGTTTCTAATCTATCTTTTCAATGATAGAAGCCCAAGTTGATGTTGACTTATATTTTGCCCCTAATGGAAGATCCAAATAAATTGAAGGAATGTTCTCCGTTAGACACCCAAACGTCTCCGCTAGATGATATAAATTATGAACATGATACACCCCAATCATCTTGCTTTTTTGAAGATTCACCTTCAATCCTGAGACCACTTCGAACATGAGCAAAATGCATCTCAAATTTTGAATTTGCTTCACCTCCGCTTTAAGGAGGAATAGTGAGTCATCAACAAATTGAATTAGGAGATGGGATGAACATTGGGCCCAACCAAGCAACCCTCTAGCAGCCGCATCTCCTTAGTTTTGTACACCAGACGACTTAAGGCTTCCATCACCAAATTGAACAAAAGAGGCGACAAGGGATCACCTTGGTGAAGGCCTCTGCTTCCTTTGAAGAAAGCTTCAGAACATCCATTCACCAAAGTTGAAAAGGATGCCGATGATATGCAAATGTTGACCCAATTACGCAATTTCTTCCCAAACCCATCTTTTCCTAAATGTCAACAAGAAATGCCCAACTTGCGTGGTCATAAGCCTTCTTCATATCCACTTTACACAGAATTCTTGTTGTTCCATTCTTATGCCATACATCAATGCACTCATTGGCTATTAGGGAGCAATTTAGAATCTGTCTTCCTTTGATAAAAGCGTTCTAGGAGGGTGATATGATCTCCTCCATCACTTCCCTCAATCTTCTAGCAAGGGCTTTGGCCAGCAACTTATAGAAACTCCCAAGTAAACTAATGGGCCTAAAGTCTCTCAACTCTGCAGCCCCTTGCTTCTTTGGGATAAGAGAAATAAAAGAGGCATCAAGGCTTCTATTAGGAAGAATCCCTCTTTTGGCAATTCGATCCAAGATGCCAACTTTCTAGTTTCAAAGGGGGATTGGTATATGAGGGAAGGCTTTATATAATTTCAATCATAGCTTTTTCATACCTTCCAATGGCACCACTGCAAAAACTTCTGCTTTATCCAATGAAGCACAAGATTGAAAAGGCTCAACTGTCGGATCAGATCACCTGGTTGATCCAGATCCACGGTGGTGGTCACCTGTCTTTAGCTATGACCAGCAATCTCAAAGCAGGAAAAAACAGCACAAGGGTATCTTAATTGTATTAGGTGGCCATTTTTTGTGGCATCCCCAGATCTGGGATGGATGAAAGTGAATGTTGATATGGCCTGTCCAGATTCTAGGGTGAGTACGGGCATTGGTGCGATCAACAGGGACTTGGAAGGCAGAAGTTGTGGGTCTGGCTATGCTTGTCAGCCAGCCAAGAAGTTTTTCTCGTATAAATGGAAGCAGTTCGGTTTGGACTCATTTTGGCTCAGCAGGTTCAGGCTAATCTTGTCCTTGAATCCGACTCCCTTCAGGTGGTTCAAGTATTAAATAGGCATATCCAGGAGTGTCCCTGGATGGCAAGATTGTTTTTTGCAGTGTTGTTCCATGTTGGTCCAGTTTAGGTCCGTGCCTATGCAACATATTAACAAAGAATGTAGTGAGCTAGCGCACTCTTTGGTGCTGAAGGCTCTTATAAACTTGGGACTGTAATTTTCCTTGTTCCCGATGGGATCTCCCTTCAGGTTTTGGTCATCTTGAATAGAAGTTGAAGTTTATTACCCAAAAAAAAAAAAAAACCTAAAACTAAAACTAAAACAACTTCAATATTCAGATTGTAATAACTAAAATACTTTCACTTCTCACCAACATTTCCATGGAGCTGTGTGCAGGTCATACATGGATGGGTGAGGTTTTATGAGGGATGGATCCAATGATCATCAGATATAAAACAACCATTCTTGTTTCCATTTCATTGTTTCAAGAAACAATAATCCATCAATTAATCTGATAATCCAGGACTGGGTTTTGTGCCTCTCAAGATGAAGTTGGAACTTTTGTAACATTCTCTTTCGTTTGAAAAGCGATTATATTCCATTAATCAGTGGTTACTGTGGCATTGGAAAATTTTGTAGAACTGAAAGATGTTAGCATAAAACCCATTGAAGCCACCTTGGTTGCTGTTTTCGGCCTGTCCTTGATTGGGATCTCTTGAGTCTTGATACTGGAAGGAGGCTTCCTTGTCAATACGTAGAAAATGAGTTGTTTATCAGAGTGTCATTTTTAGGACAACTATTGTAGATGTGGATACAAAATATGGAAGTGCTTGGAGCACACTTGATATTTTTCGGTAGTCTGCCGAGAAATCAAAGACTATCTTCGAGGGTATTAAACGTGTTGCCTACGATACAGAGAATCCTTAGTAGCTTGTCAAGCTCATCCAGTAGTGAGTTCACCAAGCGAGGCATCTAGCTAAAGAAGTTGTTTTGAGTTGGACGCTGACCATCATGTCGCACGATGAAGGAGTGAATCTCCTGGAACCTTTTCAACTGGAAATGAGCCAGCCAATCATTGTAGATGAGTCATCCATGATCATCAATCAATCCCTTGATCCCAAGACGGAAAAAGATTAGGTACGGAAATCAGCTTTTCCTGATGTATTAGAATGGCATCAGGGGGGTGGACACATCAGCATTGAAAAGTGATAAGCACCCCCCCAAAAAAGTGAAAGTCACTTTTCGGCACTGATGTGTCTGGCCCTGATGTCAGGAAAAAACTGATTTCCGTTCCTAATCCCAGCCCGTCAAAGTGTCCACTTCATAAGGCTATAGAATAGGCCAAATAATAGTTCGTATGCTATGAGTATTCACCAATACTAGAAGTACCTGGATTCTGCAAAAAACAGCCATAAGAATTTGCGAATGGATAAAAAATGCTCACCTTAACGAATGCTAACCAGTGCTCCTTGTCAGGAGGCGGGCACATCAGCGCCAAAAGTGAATATGCACCCCCAAAAAAGTGACAATCACTTTTCAATGCTGATGTGTCTGTCCCTGACAAAGAGCAGTGATGAGTGTTTGTTAAGGGAAGCGTTCATAAACCGATCCCTAAGAATTTAGCTTTTTGGTGTTAGAAGGGGTGGGGATCAAAGTCCAACAATCTCCAAGGGGGAAGGAGATGTTACAAATTTTAACCAATAAACCTATTGATTGAATTGTAGGGAAGTCCTTATGACATACATAATCTATGGTTTTACGGTTAGTAATCGTTCTCTTGTTTTTATAAAGTCAGTCATTAATTGGTAATTTGGGCCAGATATTAATCTCTCAAGTGATAGGAGAAATGCCAGTAAACTCACTAGCATTTATGTTGTAATGTGAAAGAGAAGGATTGACAGCACTTGTCAATGAAGCTTCCTCCATGACCATGAGTACGGTTTTGATACTCATTAAAAAGAAATTCTTCCTTGATAGGAATCGATATGCATTTTCCAACTTTGGCATGAATACAGTTCTTATTTTCTCTAAATCAATTTCTTTTTTTAATAATAACTTTGTTGGAAAAGAATGAAATGGAGAAGTTACAAGGTTTTGGGGTGGAACTTGTGGCGAGATTATTTGTGGGAATATGGCCGAATGTCTTGGGATAGGATCCTTCAATGAACCAGATGAAGGTGTGTGTTGGTTAGGTTCCAGTGATCAGGATCTGAGCCCTAGGCCTCTAAGAGGGTCTAGGATTATCGGATTCTAGAACAATTAACACCTCAAGGCGGCGATAATAGATTCTCATAAATAAGGCACTGGTGATTTAATTGTTTTGGTGGATAAGGTCTTTGTGATGCACTATCATCAGGATGGATGTTTTGCTAAAGTCCATGTACTACGAGCATGGGTGTTTTACTGGAGGATTTGCAGTTTCCTGAGCATTAGTGTTTAACTATGTAAATGATTCATTCAATGATGTTTGATCCTCATACCGCCATGCCTACATCTTTTCATACTGCTCCTGAAGTGAGGAGGACATTATGACGACCTCAGAATATAGATGTGATGCTCAAAGTGTAGAGAGCAAATCTCAATTTCTCCAATCTACAATACTTTTGCTAGTTTCCACCCTAATAAACTCCTCAATCACTCTATACCCATCATCACACACTTTGTGCACATACTGGCTTCTACAAAACATTAAAATCATACAAACTCGGGTTCTTCTGCACCAAGAGATGAATCTGCTTCCCAGTCAGGACCATTCAATGCAGAATAAATAGGCAGACAACAAAGCAACATCAATGACCTCATCGCGTAGTTTCAGAATTGGACAAGACCACTGAAACCAGGACTCAGACCCTACAATAGGTCAACATAAGAAAAAACAAGTCTGCATAACTGAGTCAAACCAGCCAGCCAAACTGGTTGAACTTGAAATTTTTTATAGAATATTTATGATGCTTTCAATTGGTCCAAATGATCCGCCCATCGAACCTAGACCGGTCCCTCTCTGGGTTGATTACTGGTCTGGTTCTGAAAACCATGCCCAACACCTAAAACCTGCATTTCTTAAAACACCATCAGCAAGTTGACCATCTCGAGCATACCCATTGGTAATTGAGTCAAAACGATACAAGTTCACTGAATACAAGGTGGACATGGTCCGAGACTCCAAAAATTTAATATAAATGAAGAGATAATTATCAACAAAGATATATACTCAAATCCATAACTGTTACAAGATAATGAACCACCCACCCAGATTCAACATCGAACAGCCTTGCACAAGAATTTAGTAAAAAGGGCTACGTGAAGTAGTCAAATAGTGCTTTTGGTAACTCTAGACATGTAGAGAACAACGGCTATTATGAAGGAATTCGATGACAGATTAGCCTCTGATAATTTTATTATTATTGATAAACAGCATCTGATCATGGTGTTCCAAATCAATAAATTGGGTAGAGGGTGGGTGGTCAACCACCTTTTGGTTCATTACCCCCACATCATGAAGGCAGTGTCTAAAAAAGATGGCATCAGTGAAAATTTTAGTCACGCAAAAATAAGAACATATCGGAAATGTCAAATATGTCATGTGAAAATACTAACTTAGTAGAAACATTGGAAACATAATGAAAACTTCGAAAATATTCATTGATATTCCAAGAAATAAGAGAAGTAACATGCATTTGTCTTCTATAGTTTTGGTTTCTAAGGTTTTGTTTAAGAAGAAGAAGAAAGAAAGAAAGAAAGAAAGGAAACGAGAGAAAAGAGAGATTGAGAAACGTGTATTAGAGAACTTGGTTCTCTTCATACATCAATTATATTTCACTTGTAGTGAACATAAGAGTTGGTACATTATCTAGTACGGTATACCATATGAATACAATGTAGCAAAGAACATAAAGACGAATACTCTCAATAACACCTACACTCCCTGATGCAAGAGTATCCATGAGGAACAAGACGAATAGATGATCATGGAGGTTCATGTGGGGTCCACTTAGAGTTTTGTATTTTTTTTTAAAATTATGAGTTGTAATCCTGTTACTTGCTTTCAGCCAAAAATTTCCAAGGACAAAACTTGCCTGTTTGACTAGGTTTCGGAATCATTAGGCAGATTATTCAGTTACCTTTTAAACAGGACCAAGATTTTCAATGTGATTTGGGAAAGTTATGACGGAATTACTGAAAGGATATTACTATGTGACGGAAATAGTGAGTTTTAGTAAGTTTTATTTGATATGTTTTAGGTAGTTTTAGGTTAGAAGGTCTTAGCAATAGGTTTATTTAGTTTTTTACTTTAGGTAAGTCTCTTGGGTCTATTAGAAAGTAATAGTTTACAATTATAATTGTTGCTTAGATAATTAGGGTTTCTACTTTGTGTTAAGAGCCTAGTTGCGAAAAAGAGACATGATGTAAATCTAATTAAAGCCACCAAACCCCCCTACTCGAATGGAGTGTTTTAGCAAAAAAGTTTAGTTAAAAGTTGGGTTTTTTTTTTGTGGTGGATAATTGGTTAAAAGCTGGGATTTTCTCCTTGGATTGAAGCTGGGCTTCCCCTATATCATAGGGCCGGGCTGTGTGGTGGGTAGTAGCACATCTGGGACTTCTACTGCTGTTACTTTTTCTACTTCTACTTCTTTACATATCCATCGAGCAGCAACTCCAAGAATACATCACTCGGCTACAAGATAAGTCTCTCTTGAAGTTCTAAAGTTCTGTTTCTTATCTTACTCATTTCCCTACACTTATTGGACTGAGTTTACTAAATTCTGTTATGTTGGATTTTCTGGGACAGACCTGAGTTGCTACTTTCATATAAATTTACTAATCTATTTGTGCTCAAATTTATAGGGATAAATCTTCATCCCTAAACCTATAATCCTGCTAAATTTCATGTCATTCGGATATCTCTAAACTGGGATTCCATTCCTCCCATTTTCTGTCCAAATTTGCTCCATAATTAATATCTTAAGTTTTTCTTTTAGCATTAAATAATCCTAATTGTTGTGACCTGTTTCAGTCCTATTTCAAGTCGACCTTGAACCCATAACCTGCAGGAGTTTCATTGGCCTCAAGGTCATCCTGCATCATTCCCCTTCAAACCGAAGATTAGATGTCCCACATTCCCAACTTGCCAATAATATAAGAAAATTGAGTACAATTTAACCCCTTGATAAAGATATTGGCTGGCTAGTCTTCAATCTTTATGAATGGAGTACAAAAGCAGCCAGACTTCAAATGATCTAGGATGAAATGTCAATCTGAATTGACATGTTTAGTTCTATCATGCTGAACTGGGTTGTATGCAATACTGATGTCAGCCTTGTCACAACAGAGATTCATTAGACCTAGTACTAGGAATCCCAATTCAGTAAGTAGGATTTTAACCATAGAAACTGACAAACTTTATGTTCCATATATTGAAATCTGCTTCCACACTTGATCGTGCAACAACAGATTTCCTCTTGTAGTGCCATGTGACTAGATTACCACCTACAAAAGTGTAGTACCCAGATGTTGATCTACAATTTGAAATGAAGCCAGCCCAATTCGCATCTATATATGCCTCCACCATTAGATGACCTCGTCTCTCATACAGATCCCATTTCCAAAACAGCCTTTTAAATACTTGAGAATTCTATAGGCACCTTCCATATTATCTCGTGTAGGAGCTTGCACAAACTAGCCAATCACACTCAAGACATGTGTAATATCTGGCCTAATTAAGGTCAAGCATATGAGGCAGCCAACCAATCGCTGATACCTCCCTGAATCAATCAAGCGATCACCTCCATCTTCTTTAAGCCAGTGATTATGTTCAGTTGGATTCTCGCATAGTTTACATCCAATCAAAACTATTTCTTGTACCAGATCCAGTACATATTTCATTGAGAAAGAAAGATACTTTTCTTAGAGCAAGTGACCACAATCCCAAGAAAATATTTTACCTACCCAAATCCATAACGTCAAACTCTTGTGCCAACCCATTCTTTTGTCGTTGAATTTCTATATCATTGCTGATCACTACAATATCATCTACATACACAATCAATGTTGTCAGCTTGTCTCTCTGATGCTTCACAAATAACATATGACCACCTTGGCACTATTTATATCCACTATTCACCATGGCAGTTTTGAAACTTTTAAACCACACCCATCGGGATTATTTCAAGCCATACAGAGCGTTTTTTTAGTTTGCACACTTTCCCTTTGGCAACTAGAAACACAAAACCATGAGGAGGCTTCACATAAACATCTTTTTCTAGATCACCATATAAGAAAGCATTCCTTACGTCGAATTGCAACACGTGCCATCTTTGATTGGCCACAAGAGATATAAGAACTCTTATAAGTTCATTATGGCCACCAGAATAGAGGTCTCTGGGTAGTCAATACCATGCAATTGCGAATACCCGTTGGCTACTAACCGAGCCTTATATCATTTACTAAACCATTTGATTGAGGTTTCATTGTAAATACCCACTTGCATCCAACTAGCACATTTTTTTAGGAAGATCTATCATATATCACGTGTTGTTGTATCAAGTGTCCTCATCTCCTCCTTCATCACAACTTTCCACTCAGGTTGTGAGAAAGCCTCCAGCACACTATAAGGTATAGGCACAAAAGACAAAGCAGAGAAAAAACTATGAAAAAAGGAAGTAAGGCATCTTAACAAACAAATGAAACAAAGGATGTTGAGCACAAGATCGACCACCCATTCGAAGAGCAATGGGAATATTAGTCATCAAAACCAATGAGGGGAGGAAGAAGGAATACCATTTTCAAGAGGTGGGTCCAAAGAAGATTCCTGACAGGGTATATAAGAATTCGGATCGTTGTAATTGTCATTGTTCTCCTTCTTCCATACACCTTTAATTCATTTCCTGCAATCTCCCCCTCTCCACTAACACCACCACCATCAAAGAAATAACAGAGAGCAGGGAGCGAAAACAAAGAAGACAACTCTTCATCAGAATTCTCACCTTTGAAGAGATGTCTTCTGTGAAGAAAAAACAGCATCTAAGGAGCATCTCGAAGAAGTTGGATGATCAAGTGGGGTCCACTTAAAGTTTGTTTTTAGGTTTATCAGGTTTTATTTCTTCTAATTCATAATCATGTAACTTGCTTTTAGTCCAAATTTTACAAGGTCAAAACTTGCCCTTTTTGGCTAGTTTAAGTGTCTTTGAAATGGTTATTTAGTTACCTTTCAAACAAAACAAAGATTGCATAAATATAAGGTGATTTGAGAGACTTATGACCAAATTACAAAGGGGGTATAATGTTTTTTTTTTCAAAGGAATAAAAACAATTGGGCTGTGGGGCCTAGGAGATTGTACTCTCTCATATGTATGGAGAGATTCCCTCCCATATAAATGAAGAGAAAAGAGGTTCTTAGTTGGGTATTTTCTTAGGAATTAAGGTTCTGATTTTTGGTGGGTTTCTAAAAGTCGAAAGTTGATGTGATCTATTTAAAGCACCATACGTTTGAATCAATGAAAAGATATTTTTAATGTCTTCAATATAGCTTGCCTAGGGTTTCTGAAGTTGGACTCCATCCATAATTCCATAGTTGGACTGCATATTCCCTAATACTAGTTGGATTATTGCATGTTCTTATTGTCTTATCTTCTTCATCTTCTACTTTTATTTCTGTTGTATCAAGATTACTCTCAAGGCTGCAACATCAACTTATCATCAAAGCATCGATTGGGAAACCCTAATCCAGCGTGTGGTTCTAATTTTGATAAATTCTGGAATGATGCTACAATTCTGGACAGATATCCGAGTCTTGGAAGTTTGTAATATCCATACTTGTCTAAATCACTTGAAATTTTCTGAGTTTATTGTTTACTCCCTCAGTTATTTGCCAATCAATTTTTGGAATATTCTGAGTTTTCTTCTGTAACCTATCAAGTTCTCTTAGTTGTTCCGCTGAGTAACTAGAACCCCAAGTTTTAAAGGGTATGTACTTTTACTCATCCGATTAATCTGAAAATTTGCTGGTTTATAATTCATCCAAAACCTATTGCCATTTAAATTTCAGACCATTATGACTTTCCTAGACTTGATTTTAAGTCGCTCAAAGTTCTGGCCATATTTGCCCAGATTGGTTTTTCCGATTATCCAATCGGTAAAACCCTAATAACCCTAGTCATTTGGGATTATTTCAATCATTCTTTGGACTTTCAATTGGGCCCATAACCAGCAGGATTTTGAGGCCCTAGGCCATCCTGTGTCTTAGGTTCCAATTTCGTGTGATCAATTTTGAGTATATGCAAATACATCCAAAGATTTTGGGTGTAAGGGGAAACAAAGATGATGTGGAAGAGAAAAGATCATGGAGATTTATAAGAAAGTACACAAGAATGCATCATATTCATAAGATATGCATCACTTTGCAGGGATTTTGACCAAAATGTTTGAGAAACATGCATCGTAAACAAAAGAACCTTAGTGATCTCAAGAAGATGGTGATTCCTCCATTAAGTCACATTATTTTGTTCAAGGGTGCCAAGACAAGTGGTTTGATGAACAATACAACACTCATCTATGAAAAAAGACCCCTAGACATGTACTCCCCACCCCCTTATTAGAAGGTAGAATGCAAAGTTTTACATCAACATGACCATTTTATGAAATGATTTTTCTCACGCTACATGGATTAATTTACTAAAAAAATGAAAGTGATGTGTTTTTAGCCTTCACATCATTTCATGAAATGGTCATGACCTAGTTTGATGTAAAACTTCGCATTCTACATTCTGATAATGGGACAAATACATGTCTGGAGCCTTTTTTTCATACTTTGATGAGTCTGGTATTGTTCACCAGACTACTTGTCCTAGCATTCCTGTACAAAATGGTTTAACTAAACAGAAAAAACACCATTATCTTGAGATCACAAAGGCTTTTCTATTTACGATGCATGTTCCTGAAAATTTTTAGTTGGAACTTCTACAAATTGTTATATATCTTATGAATAAAATGTCGTTTCTTGTACTTACTTATAAAACTCTTTTTGATCTTCTCCCTTCCTCATCGTCTTTGTTTCCCCTTTCACCTAAAACCCTTGAATGCATTTGTTTTGTACAAATACCCAAAATTGATCACACAAAATTAGACCCTAGAGCACCTAAATGTGTATCCTGGATTATACTGCAAATCAGAGAGAGTATAAGTGTTATCACCAACCTTTCCAAAAGCACTTCATGTACCGGGATGTGACCTCTTTGAATCAATTCCTTTCTTTTCTTCACATAAGACATCTCATCAAAGGGAGAGTTCTAATGAAGAGTTATCTTCTTTGTCCCCATTTCATGTTTCCTCTTATTGACGCCACACTCTCAAATCTTAATAAACTACCACAAGGTTTGTCTTGGTGGATTCATCAAATTGAACATGATTGAGTTCAACCAATCTACCACTAAAAGAAAGCCCCACGGCTACACAGTAAATGATATAGAGAAATCTGGATTTTTTTATTTATTCAGATGAAAACCTATTAACAAAATCCTTCACATCTCCAACAAAATCCAATCATTAACACCAAAAAATAGGAGAAATCAAGAACTATTAAAAAAATTATAACCCTTTTACCCAAAAAAGAAAAAAATAAGCCTTCAACCAAGGATTTCCTGTAGCATCTGTATGGCTGCTGACATCAGGAATTTGTACGACTAACGTCAGCAAGAGAAGTGCTCCTTACAGGTTGTTTTCTGTGCTCTGATACCAAGTTGTCTTCTGAGCATTTGTTCTAGGGTTTTGTGAAAGGAGAAGAAACACAAAAAGTGGAGAAGAGAGAGATTGAGAGAATCGTATAAACGAGCTTGATTCTCTTCATACGTTAGCTTATTTTATATAAATAGCCAACATAAGAGTTGGTATATGTATACCATATAGTATGGTATACCCTATGTAGCATAAAACATAAAGACAAATTCCCTCGATAAAACTTACACATGCTTGGGTCTCGAGATGTTTTTTATCGACATTTCCATATATGTCAACTAGAACATTATCCTTATATGACTAAGTAATGTTTGATCATAATGAAACAAAAATGAATTGAAAGGTTTCATTGGAAAGAAATCTGGTATGGCCTGGTCCCTCCAAAAATTCAGTTCTTCTTATGGACTGCAACCCTTGGAAAGACATCAGCCATTGATATATTGCAGAAGGGGCTCTACCTTACTAATGTGTGCAGCTTATGTTATGCAGATGGGATGTCAGTGTCACATGTTCTCCTCCATTGCCCCATTTCATGGGAGATCTGGTGTATGGTAGTGAGGGAGTTTGGCTTTTGTTGGGTGCCCCTCATAAAACCTACACATGCTTGGGTGTCGAGATGTTTTTTATCAACATTTCCATATATGTCAACTGGAACATTATCCTTATATGACTAAGTAATGTTTGATCATAATGAAACAAAAATGAATTGAAAGGTTTCGATTGGAAAGAAATCTGGTATGGTCTGGTCCCTCAAATAAAAATTTGATAATTAAACGAATTTTTATTGAAAAAGAAAGAGAAATAAAAAATATGAATACAACAACAGCTTAATCTAGGAGGCTATAACTAAAATACATTGAAGGCTTCCCGACGCCCAATTAGCTAATCTATCGGCCTCCGAATTTTGTTCCCATGGGACATGAGAATATGAGCATCCTAGCTCGGAGGAAAGTTCTCTAATTTCATACACCAAGTTCCACATTTGCCACGACTGACACTCCTCTCCTTTACCCCATCCAAAAATCACCGCGGACTGCAGCTCTTAGAAAGACATCAACCATTGACAGATTACAGAGGGGGCTCTACCTTACCAATGTGTGCAACTTATGTTATGCAGATGGGGAGTCAGTGTCTCACGTTCTCCTCCATTGCCCCTTTTCATGGGAGATCTGGTGTAGGGTGGTGAGGGAGTTTGGCTTTCGTTGGGTGCCCCCTCCGAATCTGCCATCCCTTCTCCATGCTTGGAAGACAAAGGCCCTAAGTCCAAGAGGAAAGCATATTTGGAGGCTTGTCCCCACTACGGTGTGCTGGTCTATCTGGTTGAAGAGGTATAACAGGGTGTTTGAGGGTTTTCAAGTCATTAATCAGTTTAACGAGAAGATCATATGGTGGGTTTTCCTTTGTAAGGGCTGCTCACTCTGATGCAGCACAACCAAAAAAAGGCTGTCAACCTGTTGGTAATGGGCTCACAAAGTGGATTTCAGGTAGGACTTGTTATTGTTCAGATAAGGAGTCAACTAGAGTCAAATTAGAGATCAAAACAGTTGCAATATAGGGGTGAATAGGTGTTGTTTAAGGGTAGCAGAAGGGTAAACACCTAAGAAGATAGAGATTACTCCAAATAAGACTCGGGCTATATGGATCTGGGTATAGGTCTGTAGCAGTAATAGATTTTAAGCCTATATGGGTTCAGAACAGAAATTAATAACAGGCTAGAAGATCTACCTGAAACAGGTGCTCGAACAACAACAAAACAACAAATTATATAGACCAGAAAATTAAAACAAGGACTGAATTGAAGGGTAAAACAAGGCTGAACAGGGGTAGAGACTTGGACCTTTGACAGTGCATATAGGACTGAAATAAGCTCAGAATTAAGGACAAAGAGTGCTGGTTTAAGGTTAACAAGAGGGTTAATAAGTACTGTTTGATGGGTAACAACAGTGGGTTTTTTAAAGCAAGGACATGAAATCAATCTGGGACTAAAACAGGGTATTTAAAGAAGGCAAAAATGGATTAAATCAGGACTGTTAAAGGTGCTTAATTAGGTCAATACTAATATCAAATCATAGGTAAGCAGGATCTAATTCATGGTTGGTTAGGTTCAGAATGGGGACTGGTCAGAGGCTCAGATAGAGTTTCAAACAAAAGGGCTGAATAGGGTAGCAAAGTTTAGGATTCCAGAACATGCCTCGAAATCCATCAAAACCCAAGAAAAACAACTAGTTTCAGGTCAAGAGATTGGCCTTAAATCAGATCTGAAACATCTGCAGGTTGTTTAATTAAGGATTTTGGGTCTATATCACCTGGGACAGGTCAGGGATCAAATATGTGTTGCCGCAGGGTATCTAATATGCCCAGAAATCTCTGCAGCACTTTCTTTAATGGTTATAAGAAACTTTGAAAGCAAATCAGGGTCTCTTCCATGGAGTTTTAAGGTTTCTTTAATGATGGAAACAGTAAACAAAGAATAAGAAAAGAAGAGAAAGAAGATGATAAAGAATAAAGAATAAATAATAAAGAAGAAAGAAGTACCTTGTGTGTGGTAATCACCTACCTCCACAACCCAAGTAATCGCCACTTAGGGTTTCAAGCTTGGCACCAGAACTTGAAAGACAGCTTCAACTCATGTGGGAGAGGAAAAACCAGAATTTTACTCAAACTTCATAGCATACCAATAGAAAAATGTGCATCCCCACATATAGGCTCACACACTCAAGAAAATAGCAAGAAACTCAATTAGAAACTCCTAAACTACTAGTTTACTTGCTTTCCTAAGACTTCTCTAAACTCAAAACTACTAAAACCTTGACTTTCTAAAACGAAAAACAACCAAAAATCAAACCCTTCTAGAGGATTTCAACCAACACTTATTTAAGTATAATTTGGGCTGTCAGATAACCCCAAAAACATTAATACTAATCCCTTTCATGTCCTAAACTCTAATACTTCATAAACTATTACTTAAGACAATAAAACTATTCTAATAGGCTGAAATCAGCAAACATAAACTCTTCTCTTGTGAACCAAGCACTTGTCTTCCATGTGTCTCCATGTGCTCTCTCACGTGGACCCCACCAAGGCCATGTGTGGGCCCCACTAATCTCCGCATCACACTCCTTCAGCCAGGGATCTAAGAAAGGACTGGAATGGGATTATAGGTTGCATTCCAATCTAATGTAGTATCTTTGCTGATCCCCCAAGAGTATAGCTTTCTTCTTCCTCCCCTTCTTGTACTCTCTTTCTTATAGGGATGCCTTATCCCCTTTATTTCTAATAAAGTTTTTTTTTTACTCATCAAAAAAATAATAATTTGAAAGGTTTCAAAATTTGTCAATAAAATATTATGAATAGGTTATGTGTCGCTACCCAACAAAAACATTTTATGGAAATGCTGGACAATGTGTCAATCCTTAAAAGTTTAAAACCGTGGAGAAAGTTCTGGTTAAAGTTTCCATACCCCTTAATAATGAACAGGGTCATGTTCAAAAGAATGTTGGACTTGATATCTAGTTGGCAAACTATGGCATTTATAAAAAGAGAAAAGATGATTAGAAAAATGCAACAATGATTTATTTTATTTTTTTGAGAGATAAGATAAAGAATTTTATTACTAATTGAGCAAGCACGAGAAGTATAACCCAGAAAGTTAAAAGAGGGCAGGCCCTCTATAGTCAAATACAAAAACAACAAAGAAGATAAGAGAGAAGAAGATCACAGATAGAGGGGGTAGAATACTCACCTCATGTGAGAGGTTAAGAGAAAACTTGGGATAGCACACCCATTTCAACACACACGTCTTCTTTTCAAATAATCATCTTCAACTGTTTTTCATTGATCTAATGTGGCCTTTAAATAGGCATTACATGAAGAA
>JAOXJP010219093.1:0-25676 GCA_025762735.1 Platanus orientalis
CGGTTAGTGTGATTAGTCAATTCATGCATGAGCACAAAATTACCCAAATAGAGGCAGCTATACCTCAAGTCATTTCCTAGTAAGGGCTTGCTTTCAACAAAAATGGTCATATGTCTGTAGAGTGTAACACTAATGCTGACTGGATAGGATAAATCATAACCAAAAGATCTACTTTTGGGTATTTAATCACATGGAGAAGCAATAAACATTTAGTGATGATTAGATCCAATGTTGAAGTAGAGTACATGACTGTTATATGAGCTTGTGAACTACTGCGGATAAAAATATTGTTGGCAAAGCTTAGATTTTCAATTGGCTCAGAAATGAAGTTGTATTATGAAAATAATGCAGTTATTACATTGTCAAGAGTCAAGACTGAGAATGAACTGACTAATGTCCTCACCAAAACTATAGCTTCTGGATGCATGATGTTATTGGCAATCTAGGCGTGGTTGATATCTACACCTCGCATTATAGGGACTGTCTATAATGGGCCTAAATATCTTAGACCCTACCATGTTTTATAACTGTCTCATCCAAGATGGGATAGAAGGTTGAAGTGCCCATTGGGCATGGAGTTATCTTCAACTGCTACATCGTACTTGCAGTAAAGCCTTTAAGCTCTAGCTAAAATCATTCAAATCGAACTCCTTGAAACTTGAAGTAGCATCATTTATGTCTTGGGCATTTAGGTCTAGTTTTGTTGTTGATGAGGCTGTCTGAACTCCTTTGGTTTTTCATTCTCTAGTTTGATTGCAAGATCTCCTAACATTGATCTGGAGAAGGAAATTATTATCCTCATCTCCTCCTTTGGGTCTATTGGGGAAAGACTTCTGGAACAACCCTTCTCAAATTGTGAAAAAAAAAAAGCCACTCTAGCCTAATAACTCAACCAAAAACAAGAAGAAGAAGAATCACATAGATGAAGATATGAGGAACAAGATAATATTGTATAACTTGGAAGTAATACATCACTTTTATGAACCACCACTTGTAGAATATATGGAACTTCGAGATGTGTTGGATTTCCACTTCACTCTATGGGTTTGAAGGAACTTTTCAAGGGCCTTTTCAAGGGAGAATTATGGAGAAAGATACCTATCAGGTATATATAGAAGTTGGGAAGAGAATGATGCATGAACCAAGAGTTGACATGAAGTTTTCAATGGTTTTTTATGGGTAAAAGGAGGAAAAACGGGATTGCATAGGAGCTTTGATGAATGACTTTGTAAATGTGGATTTATTTGACTAAGATTAATGGAATCAAGGGAATGGTTGAGTGGGAATTAATGAAGTGCATGGTAATTGAAAGAAGACGGCATGGGAAAGTGAAGAATGTGACAAGAGAGGGAACACAGGCCTAAATAATGATAAGTTCCAATGAGTGCAGGTTTTTAAGAGAGTGGGAATCTAAGTTAACGGGGAATAGGAAGTGAGGTGGAGGAAGAGTGTAGTGGAGTGGCATGTGGCATCTAAGTGCGCAAGTGGGGTCCATATTACAAAATTACTACAAAGACCCCAAAAAAATTACAATTATGACCTCACTACATTACTCAAAAATAAAAATAAAAATAAAAACCTTCTAGAAAATACACTTTAATTTTTAACAGGTCTTGCCCCAAAAATGCTGCTGTCATTGTGCCTTCTGTCTCCTTGCACTGAAATGCTAATATGTGAATTGCTGGAGCTTTTTTATATAAGGAAGGTGGTTCTTCCTGTGTATATTTTCATGAAAGAAGGGAACATTTAATTCCCATTCAAGTCTCATGTGGTGTTGGCGGCTCCTCTCTTGTCCTAACTCACTTTGGAGTCAACTAATGTCATCTATCTACTATCCCAACACAGGCTTCCTCCAAGAAAAAACCAACCGCTCCGGCTCATGGGCTTAACAAAGCCTGTTGTATGCCCGCCACGTCCTCCTCAAAGGCCTTGTATGGGAAGTATCACCCGTCAATAGCCTCAATGTCTGGGATGCCCCTTGGATCCCATCCTTGGACGGATTCTCAATCAGCTCCCCCACTCCACCAGCCCTCCCCCATCTGTCCATCCGTGCCCTGGTCAACCCTTCATCCCTAACCTGGGATCTTTCCCTCATTTCATCTCATATCACTCCCCATGAGTGGGATGTAATTTTCAAGGTCAACCTCAATGTATACGCCTCCCAAGACTCCCCCCTATGGATCCATGAGAGGACCAGAAAGTTCACAGTTAAAACCGCTTACACCCTCCTTGCAGGTGATCATGCCGGTCTCCCAACCCATCCACCTCCACACCCCCTACCAACCATGGAAGACCATTTGGCATTCCCACACACCACCAAAGATTAAACTCCTAGTCTAGCATCTCTGTACAAACTCCCTAGCGGTTGCACGAAACCTCACCCATCGTGGAGTAACCATTGCCCCAAGTATGTCTTATGCAACCATCCTAAGGAAACTGTTGAACACTGCTTCTTTGACTGCCCTCTGCGCAGGCCGTGTGGTCCCACCTCCTCCCCACCATCCCTCACAACACCAACTCCCATATGTCCCCAACCAACCGCCTCATGTCCGTGTTTCCCCCCAATCTCATGACCAAACAACTTCGACAAAAACACACCCAAACAGTGGGGTTTATTTGCTGGGCCATATGGACTCACAGGAACAAAGTTTGCTTTCAGAACTTTCCCCCTAATGTACGATCCATTATGTCTAATTTTGGCAGGTTGTCCAAGGAATGGGAGTGGCTGCCCCCCACGGGGTGCCATCCACCTCGATCTAGCACAGCCCGTCCTTAGGGTGTTTTTTGTTTTGTGATCCTCCTCCACTTTCGGGTGCTATCCAAATAAAGGTGGATGCGACTTTCTCCCCCCAGTCATGGGTTGACGGCATTGCAGCAATAGCACGGGCTCTCAATCAAAACGTGGTGGAAGGTTTAGGGATTCAGAGAATGGAAGTGTCGACCCCTTTTGAAGCTGAGATGGAGGCCATCTGGCTAGGTCTTTCCCTTACTAAAAGGCTCAATAGAGCTGAGGTTCGCATCCTAAGTGATGCTCAATCAATGGTTTTTGTAATTAATGGCCCACTAGACCAGTGCTCATGGGATGTCCGCCAATGTTTTTTGACTTGTAAAAATCTATTTAGGTTTGTATGTCGTCCCTAGTTGGGTTATATACCCCGAGGAGAGAACCAGGCAGCCGACGAGCTTGCCCAGACAACTCAAGCTCATTTGGATCTCGGCCTAGGCCCTCCACGATCGCTTACAAACCCGTTGGGGCCCCCATCTTCTGTTGATTAATGTCAATTCCTCCATTTCAAACCAAAAAAAAAGTGCCATGTGGGTTTAATCTGCTCAAGTCTGGACACATCTTCAATCTCCTTTGGGCTCAGGTGTGCACTACCATTATTAGGTCCTTTGGAGATCTAGATATTGTCTATTGGTCCTTTTGAGACCTTTCACACATGGTCAAGCATAACTGTCCATTGAACAATTTGTTTGCTTGGGGGCACAAACCTGTAGTTCGTTCAACTCAGAAACGACAAAATTCTTGCATTCAATAGATACTTTGGACACTAGTTTGGAGAGCTGCACTTTGGCAGCATCAAGTCCAACGAATGCTAGGTTTTGTCTTCCAAGTGTTTCCTAAGCTTTCTCTAGCACACACTTTAGGTACTTCTTTAGAGCTATGTCGCTTCACCTGGTTGAGTGTAGATACAGCTAATATTAAACCGACTTCAGAACACAAAGCAATAGGAACAAGTGAACTTTCTTTGGGTTTGAAAATATTAAATAAGTAGCAATATTCTCTCAAATTGATGTGAAGTGTTTGACATATTTGACCTACATAATGTAGCTTTGACAACTTCTAAATGAATATATGGAAGGCCAGAATTCTCACCTCATGAATTTGAAGGTTTGTTGCTATGAAGATTTTTTGACAAATATTTAAATTTTCATTGAATTCCAATAAAAATATATATAGAAATCCTGGTTCTTATGCAGACAACTTATTCAGATGTTCCTTTTTTTTAATTTTCTATTTCATGATATAAAGGGATTTATTTTCACAGTTAGGGGTTAACAAGGAATGGTAGGTTCTTCCATAGATTTTTACCAAAGGATTGTTGGAACTTTTCTTAAAGTGTAGTCTGATGGAGAAAACTACATCAAAGACCTCATCAACTGATCTCAACTGATCAGCGTTACCCCAACCATAAAACAAACTCATCCCTTGGCCCATGCCCTCGAGTGATTTCGCAAATAACCCCGACCACTCGGGGTACCCGATACCCATGCCCTTAAGTGATCTCACAAATAACCCCAACCACTCAGGGTACCCGATACCCAAAAGACTACCCGAGGCCCCGAGACCCCTGATTCTTGGGGAGATCCTGGCTGTGGGAGGCAACGACCTCGACCGACTTAGCCCAAGGATAAGCTTAATCCAAAAAACATTATCTGGACAAAATATCTTCTACAACAACTCTGCCAACTCTGAGCAAAGGACAAAGAGGGTAGGGAGAGACGCTACCCAGGACGTGGGAAACAGTGCCACACGAGAACGTGGACAACAATGCCACTCAAGAACATGGGGAAAAACGACATGCAAGAACATGCAGGAAAGCAACAGGGAAGATCCGCCCTGATATGCCACTACTCGAGCCTATAAATAGGGAGACTGCTCCATTTTCTAAGTATGAGACATCAAAAACCTAAAGGGAAGAGTTTTACCTTCTACAAGTCCCCCAACCTCCCTGACTTGATCGTCGGAGAGTTAGAAGTCGACCCCCCACCAGCCCTAGCTCCTTGACCTCTTCTCATTCTCTGTGTGCAGATTCTGCCTCGTCGAGGATTTGGGTCGACCATGGGACCATCTGGTTAGCGTAAAGGTAGTCGCTCATCCGATATGCCATCAATTGGCACCATCTATGGGAACACATTTTTCGGTAGAACCTAAGGTCCGTATGGTCAAAACCAGATCAATGGCTGCTCAACATGACCATATTAATGGGGTTAACGGGCTGGAGACCTCTATCCCCAATGGGGCGCGTCCCCCAACCCTAAGGGTAGACGCACTTGAGCGAAAGATTCAAGGGCTAATGACAAATGTGTAACTATTGATGGAGCAGAATCGAGAGATTATCCTAGAGCTAAGAGGTTGGAGGAATGCACCGAGCAATGGAGACGGCAGGCGACCTGGGTCTAATGCCCCTCCAGCCTGAAACCATGGCCAATGACATGAAGACAATACACAGAGCATCTCGGCTTCCCGGTTTCAAGAAAGTTACCATGAAGAAAGAGTTCACGTCCCAATCTCCTGGGAGGAAAGGATGGAGGATGTAAAGAAGGAGGTAGCAATAATGAAGGAAGCCTTGAAGGGAATGGCCCCAGCCATAATCGACGAGCTGATTCAGAGGATGGACCATCCCTTCACCCCGGAGGTAATGGCATGACACCTCCCCGACAAATTCAAGCCGCTGCAAATGGAGATGTTCGATGGCGGCAGGGACCTCTGGATCACTTGGAGGCCTATAAGACACGTATAAACCTCCAGGTGACCCCCAACAAAATCATGTGCCGGGCCTTCCCAAAGACAATCAAGGGGTTTGCCAGGGTTTAGTTTAGTCAGTTGAAGTCAGGTAGCATATCCAATTTTATAAAGTTAAATTGACAATTTGTCAGCTATTTCGTTGGAGGTCATAGGCACCGAAAGCAGGCAACTTATGTCCTGAATATCAAGCAGAGCAAAGGGGAGTCTATACGGGACTATATGTCCCGATTTAACAAGGAGGCACTACAAGTTGATGTCGCCGATGAGAAGATGATCGTTGTTGCTCTGATGGTCGAGTTGTTGCCCTCTAAACTCTTATTCTCCCTCTCCAAGAACCCCCCCGTCCTGCATGGCTGACCTCATGGTAAAAGCGCAATAACACATGAACGTTGAGGATAACCTCAGTGCTAGACGAGAGTGGGATGTCAGGCTTGGTTCGCAATGTGACAAAAGAAAGAGAGAACAACAGCAGACACCTCGGGAAGACAGAAGCAGCTAGGGGAGAGAAGGCAACCTTAATCACGGGATCCGACCCCGGGTTAATTTCCCATCAAGTAGGTTTCATATTACACTCCCCTTAATGCACCCGTGGAGCAAGTATTTGTTCATATCAGGGATGACCAGAGTATCAAATGGCCTGGGAGGATCGATGCTCCCTTGGAGAAGAAAAGCCGTAACAAGTATTGTCTTTTTCACCGAGATCATGGCCATGACACCAATGATTGTTTCGACTTGAGGGAATAGATAGAAGCCCTTATTCAAAGGGGGCGACTGTAGATATTTGTCATGGGACGATAGTAGGCTAAGCACGAGAACAACCGACGAGACCCTCCTCCTCGACAAAAAAGAAGACCTGAGGAACCAATCGGGGAGATAAGAATGATAGTTGGAGGGTTCGCCGGGGGAAGAAAATCCATCTCAATGAAGAAAATCATACGTGAGACAAATCCGCTTAGAGAAAGACCAACAACTAATGATGACCGAGAGGCCAGCTAAGTATCAAAAGGAGGATAATCCACTTATCACCTTCTCTGCAAAAGATGCTCGAGGGTTAAGCCAGCCGCACGATGACGCCTTGGTAATGACATTGGTAGTATCTAACTATATCACACACCGTATACTCATCGATAACGGCAGCTCGATAGACATTCTCTACTTAATGGCTTTTAATCAAATGGGTATCGGGCAGGACAAGATGAAGCCGGCCTCAACACCCTTGGTCGGATTTATGGGCGACAGATTGCTTTCGCTAGGAACTATCAGCTTAATGATAATCGTAGGCTCGGGGGAACGTCTATTGACCAGGGTGGTTGACTATTTAGTAGTAGACTGCCCTTTCATAGATTTTTACCAAAGGATTGTTGAAAATTTTCTTAAAGTGTAGTCTGATGGGGAAAACTACATCAAAGACATCATCAACCAATCTCGACTGACCAGCATTACCCCAACCATAAAACGAACTCATCTCTTGGCCCATGCCCTCGAGGGATTTTGTAAATAACCCCGACCACTCGGGGTACCCAATACCCATGCCCTCGAGTGATCTCGCAAATAACCCCGACCACTTAGGGTACTCGATACCTAAAAGACTACCCGAGGTCCTAGGACCCCTGATTCTTGTGGAGATCCTGACTGTGGGAGGCAATGACCTCGATTGACTTAGCCCAAGGATAAACTTAATCCAAAAAACCGTTATCTGGACAAAATATCTTCTGCAACAAGCCTGCCAACTCTGAGCAAAGGACAGAGAGGGCAAGGAGAGACGCTGCCCAGGACGTGGGCAACAGTGCCATACAAGAACATGGGCAATAGTGTCATGCGAGAACGTGGGGGAAAGAGACATGCAAGAATATGGGGGAAAGCGACAGGGAAGATCTGCCCTAATATGCCACTACTCGAGCCTATAAATAGGGAGACCGCTCCATTTTCCAGGTATGAGACATCAAAAACCCAAAGGAAAGAGTTCTACCTTCTACAAGTCCCCCAACCTCCCTGACTTGATCGTTGGAGAGCTAAAAGTCGGGCCCCCGCCTACCCTAGCTCCTTGAACTCTTCTCATTCTCTGTGTGCAGATTCCACCTCGCCGAGGATTTGGGTCAACCGTGGGACCATTTGGTTGGCGTAAAGGTAGTCGCTCCTTTGATATGCCATCACAGTCAAAGATGTTTGAAGCTTATGAATTTTTGCACTAAGTTGATGAAGTCTTTCAAATTGTTTGGATATATCGAAGTTTAAAAGGTTAGGATTTTCAAGATCATATACCTCAAGCTGTTCATGTAGCCTTCTTTGCACTTCGATCGATCCACCTTTGTATAGCGTCGCTTATCTACAAGCTTCTAATATTTGGAATCCTCATTGTTAGTGCATATTTTTGTCAGGAAAAGCATTCTGAAAGCAAATAAATAAAAAGAATGATGAAATGCTTCCATGTTCTCACTTGTTTGTCTCAAAATTTAGGTTTGTATTCCACACAAGTGCTTCATTTGCTTCAGACATCCTCTCTCCTACCATTGCTGCCATACAACCTATTCTCAGTAAGTTAATTTCTGCTTCTTAGATTGCTTTCTATATTTAGAGAAGTACGAGGAAACTTTATGAGATTCTCTTATTGTTCTTGTTGGTCCCATTATTAGCCTGTCCATGAAGATTCTTACTATTCCTGTATTTCTAAAAGCCAAAAGATAAATTAGTTTGTCTTCTAAACGAGAAATTGGTAAGCTTTAGCAGTGTACCTGAAGATGGATTTTTAGGTGATATAAGGTCACTCCTGGAATCCCCAAGAGCTTCATAACTGCTTTTGGAGTAGCCTCTGCAACATAAAAAGTCTTGCATTAGCTTAATCTTTTGCAGGATAGAGTTTCTCTAATATTATTTGAATTAAATTCAGATGTATATACCAACTCTCTGCTCCTCCAAGCTGATTGACTGCCTCTATGAATAGCTCATGGAACTCTAATGTTCATTTCAGTCTAGGTTTAACATCAGTTGAAAGAGCCAGTCCCAAATCTCCTGACCCTTTCCCGCTTTACAAAAACTGATGCCTTTCCGGCGAAATGGACATTCTTGAGGAAGGCAAACAGATGATGGTACATTTCCTGATATTAAAATATCCAATTAATTTTAGTTTTTAAGATTGGAAACATGAAAAAACATGTGTTACTAATTGTTATCATCAATTCTTACCTCTTTTTCTTCTTTCTTGATCCAATCAACCACTTCTGAAATCAATTGTTTGTTATCCTGTATTATTTGGAGTATCTCAAGTTCAGACTCTTGATACATTGGAAAATAATGCTTTACAATGAGTCCTCTGCTTCTTTTCCTCTTTGACCAGCTCTCACATTCTTGTTGTGCAAAATGACTGTTGCTTTTCCTGTGAATTCCTTATCTGTTAGTGTTGATGGTCATCGTGTATCTGGAAATGTGAAATGCCAAGGCTTGCCTATTCCAGGGGAGGTTGTGTTAGAGGCAATTATTGATGGTGGGAAGGAAGGGTTTTAGGGAACGAATTTTCTTGAGAAGGAAGGTATAAATGTGTTTCTTGGCCGCATGAGATTTTGGGTGATTGACAGGGAAGAAAGCGAAGGATTGTTATCTGACTCTCTAGAAGGTGCTAAGGTCGAGCAAAATGATTGGGTGAGAAAAGGTGATAAAAGGAAATAGGAGCTTCGAAATTTAAGTTGCGGATTGAATGATGGTTGTCAATTAGATTGTTGTGATGGGTAAAGATGAAAAATGATAATTATGTTTTGAAAATGTTCATGGGTTGGGTGGAGTAGAGAAAAGGAGGTTAATCAAAGAGTGCATCAGCAAGTTTAAGCCGGATGTCATTATATTTCAGGAAACAAAGAAAGAGGGTGGAGCAAAGAAAAGAAGGTCAATCAAAGAGTGCATCAGCAAGTTTAAGCCAAATGTCATTATATTTCAAGAAACAAAGAAAGAAGTTTTGGTTACACAGTTGATTCATAGTGCTATTGGTAGTGGTTTTTCTTGCTGGAGTTGTATTCCTGTTGTGGGTGTTATGGGGGGCATTTTGATTGCTTAGAATCTGGTGATCATCAAAATGGAGGATGGACTAATGGGGAGGTTTTCCATTACTTTACACCTGGTGGAGATATCCTATGGGATTGATTTGATGTTGACTAGAGTATATGGGCCTTCTTCTCTACAGAATTTAAGTGGCTTTTGGGATGAGCTTTTGGGGGTTAGAAGAAGATGGGTAGGGCCATGGGTCATTGGAGGTGATTTCAATGTTATTAGGTCTTTCCATGAAAAAAACAATTAGAGGAGTGTCACAAGGAGCATGCATAATTTTGAGTCTTTTATCAACTCTTGTTCTCTTCGGGATTGTCCTTGTCTAATGCCAAGTTTACTTGGACAAATGGCCAAAATCCTCCTACTCTTAGCAGGTTGAACAAATTTCTAGTCTTTAATTGTTGGGAAGATCTATTTCCCCACTTTGTGCAAGAGGCCCTCCTTAAGATTGCTTGTGATCACTAGCCTATCGTTCTAAATACAAGAAAAAGTAATTATGGGCATATTCCCTTCAGGTTTGAAAACATGTGGGCCACTCACTAATCCTTCCAGGCATGTGTGGATAGATGGTGGAAGGAGTGCAAAGTGGTAGGTTGGGAAGGTTTTAAATTTATGAAGAAGCTCCATTACATCTGGAAAAATCTCATCGTTTGAAATTAGTGGATAAATATAATGCAGACATTCGAGCTATAAAGGGTGATGTTCAGAGTCTTAGACAAGAATTGGGAGCCTTAGACTCCAAGCTTACATCCATGATGAACCAAATGCAACAGCACAAGATGTTTGTTGAGCTTATGGATAAGTTGCCTCCTTTAAATGCATTTATTACAAGTAGCCGATCAAATCCGTAGGAAAAGGATAATCATTAGTTAGAGCAGCCTCCTTTAAAGCAATCTCATAGTGTGCATGGTATTGGAACAAGCCATCAGACTCAGCATGCGATCATCTATCCCAGACAAGATCATGCTAGATTTGAGCAGCCCAGATATGATCAGGGAAAGATTTGAGCCTCCCAGATATGATCAAACTAGAAATAAGTAGCCTAGGATTAAGCAGCATAGGCGTGGCTATGGAGATCAGGATTCTATGTATCATGCATGTCATCATGAGTTGGATAGGCATGTGAGGCTGAGGGTGCAAGATTTTTATGGACACCAAGATCCAGATGTTTTCCATGACTAGATCCATACTGTTGAGGCATTTTTTACTTGGCATGATATCCCAGAGAACAAAATGTTGTAGTTTGTTGATGCCAAGTTGAAAGACATAGGTTGCATTTGGTGGGGGAATTACAAGGAAGAACATAAGAGACTAGGTATTTTGAGAAATTGGGAGGACTTGAAAGTAGTCATGAAGAAACTGTTTGAGATTTCAGGGTATAAACAGAGGGCTCATCTGGAGCTTATGCATTTATAGCAGGGATCTACTATAGCTGAGGCCTATACATCCTAGTTCAATTGCTTGTTGGCGCGAGCCAAGATCAGATGAGAGGATGAGATTATGGTGGCTATGTACATGCGAGGTTTACATCCTTAGGTTACGGTTGGATTGTGTTCTTCTAGACTACTTTCCTTAGATGAGGTAATGTAGATTGCTTATCAAGTGGAAGAAGGACTCTTGGGAATCCAAACCAAGAGAGATTTATCTAATGGTTCGTATAGAGCAACAAGCCAAACATATGGTGGTTCCATGAGAAAACTAGCATCTAGGCCACAACCTAGTGGAGCTTTTATAGCAGCATCTAAACCTAGCAGAGCTTCTACACCACATAGAGTCAGACAGTCAGAGTCTTCTAGCCAGGGGGTAGAAGAACATGTTTTAAAATGTGGAAGTCCTAACCATATATCTACCCAGTGTCCTCAACGTGTCGTCGGAGCTACAGATAAGCAGACTACATCTGAGAATGATGAGGATGTAGAGGTGTACATGCCGACTGAGGATATGATTTTGGAGGCTGAGAATGATCTTCTGCAACAACATTTGGAGCAACAGGATGGGCCTATGTTTGTTCTCTACCCTGTCTTGACTATGAAAGAGGTTAAAGATTCTGAGAATTGAAGGCAGAATAGTATTTTTTAGACCAGAGTTCAATGTAATGGACAACTTTACTCACTTGTCATTGATAGAGGAAGTTGTGCCAATGTTGTGTCTGAAAAAGCCTGCAAAAAGTTAAGTTTGAAGATTGAACCACATCTTGAACCCTACAAGGTTGCATAGGTAGACAATATTAATCTAAAGATTCTGGAAATTTGCATGGTTACTTATAAGATTGGCAGGTTTACTGAGCAAGTTTTATGTGATGTATTATCACTTAAAGTATGTTATATATTACTTGGAAGGTCGTGGTTATATGACAGAAAAGTGCAGCACTATGGTTTCAAAAACACTTATTCTTTCTTGCATGAGAAGAAGAGAGTGACTATGGTTCATTGTCCAAACATGTGGACCATCAAGCTTAAGAAGACAGTTGGATCATACTTGCTTCATCAGATTCCTAGAGGTGATGGTATTATTGGACCCCATCCTAACTCAACGGAGTTGTGTACTTTTTAGAGGAGGGGAGTTGATGCAACAACATTAGACTTTATGGAGAAGTCTTGCCTAATTTGGAAGCCCAAGATGAAGAAATCTTAAGGGAAGAGGGCCAATAGAAGATGTCCATGGTAGAAAAGTGTTTTAGGGTTTATATTTCAAGTTTTAGGCATGTAATAAGGTTCTTTTGCAGTCATAGAGTATGAGTTAATGTTTAGCCATGTTTAGAGGGTATTTAGAGTAGTTTCTTTTAATTTTAATGCAAATAATAAGGGGGAATTTAAGGTTGGTCATGTGACCCAAGAAAATGGGTATTTTAGGGACTTTTGGTGCAATTTTATTAAGAGGGTATAAAACCCTACTACTGAAATGATTTTGGTAGAGTTTATGAATAAAAAAATGAGTTTTTTGAAGACCCAATGTGGGACTCATATCTCTTTCTCCTATTCTATACGTTTTCTCCAAGGTGAAATCTTTCCCTCTCTCAATCTCTCTTCATTTCTTCTTCTTCTTCTCTTCCTCTTATTCTCCATTTCTCATCATCTTCTTCCATTATTTCAGTACCTAGAATTTTCTACAGCTTTAACCTCCCATCACTTCCATCATCACCAAAACCTTAATCCTTCCATATCTCATTAAACTCTTACACCACAACATTCCCTGCCCTTGGATGTCCCAACCCTTAGTATCCTTCCATTGTTAAAACACATCCCTAATAAATAGGGTGGTCTACAAACAGGGGCAGGTGACACTCCCTTCTACAGCCCACTTGTGGTATTTTTTTTTTTTTTACAACTTAGAGTAAGCTCTTGGAATATTTCAACACTTTTCAAGAGGGCATTGGGTCCCCTACAAGAGGTAAGAACAGTATTTTGATACCTTAATCGTTGTTGGAGTTGCGTTCACTTTTTCAGGTTTCTCGAATGATTTCTCCATTAAAGCACCTCTGCCTAAATAATCGTTTTCAAGTTTATAACTGGAAACATCCGATTTCTGTGAAATTTGGAGGAAAGGACCCCTAAGTTTTGTCCAAAATATTCCCACAATCCTGAAAAATTTCAATGCTTCAGAAGGGTATTTTGGTAATTTTTTTACTTTTCTTGAAAATTACCAAATTGTCATTGGGCAGAATTTTTGGACTTTGATATTTGGGGTTATTATCTATTTTTTGGACTCTACAACAAGTGTTTTGCACATATATTAGATTTGGTTCCGCATCACACCCCTTGTAAAAAAAAATTTATCAATGAAAGTGTTCTTTTCTTCACTCTGTTTTCGTCACACAATTCTCTGGTCTGCTTAACTCGCCTGAGCTGCCCAATCCATCCTGTAGTGGAAAATTTTCCTAAGTATCGGCAGCTTGGATTTCTTGAGCCGGTTTACCCTACTAATTTGAAAAGCGAGATACTTACTTGGCTAGAGAGTTCTCTCCGCCCAATCCGTAGGCGCTTCTTTGAGGTGTTGTTTGCCTTGCCTTTGTCTATTTTTTCGATTTGTAGATTAGGTCATCCCTTTGCCGATGAGGCCCGGTAGGTCTTCATAATCCTAGGACATTTTGGCCTGGATAGTCCTCAAGCATTCTAGTAATGAGTGAACCAGTGGATTCTGCTCTAAGCTTTGAGTCCTTGTTCTTCCTTGGAGGTCATTACACATGGAATGTTCTTAACTCATGCCCATAGACTTAACGCATAATGCAGCTTGTTTTCCTAATCCAGGTACGCCTTCATCCCTCGAGAAAGTTGTCCATTTGGCTATAGACTTGGTTATTTGGCGAAATTTGGAGAAGCTTGAAGTTGCTTATGCTTCCTTCCTAATTTCGCTAAGTCCACTTGACTTGGTGGTTGGGTGAACCGTATTGCTTCCATCCTCGGGGTTAGAGCAATTTCATGGCTTGAGTAGTCCCTCTTGAAGGTCGGGTCAATCTCATGACCTTAGGCTAGTTCAATCTGAATGCTCCGTATCAGGGATAAGGTCAGTCTCATGACCTTAGGCCAATTCAGCCTAAATGCCCCATCTCAAGGGTGAGGTGAGTCTCATGACCCTAGGCTAGTTTAGCCTGAATGCCCCATCTCAAGGGTGAGGTTAGTCTCATGACCTTGGGTCAGTTCGCCTTGAATGCCTCATCTCAAGGGTGAGGTTAGTCTCATGAACTTAGGTTAATTCGTCATGAATGCCCCGTCTCAAGGATGAGGCCAATCTCATGACCTTTATAGATATTCATAGTAGCAAACAAATCGGTGGATCATGTTCCCATTTTGAATCGATCCATAAGACCATAAGAGTGTTTGTAGTGGTTGACTCGTATTTCTAAGAGAGAAGAAGTAAGCAAGGCAACGTACCAATGTAGGAGTCCCGATGAACCTTTATATAGACTAGAGCACATTCAGAGTCCATCACTTCAATTTGGGATCGATTTGGAAAAGTTTTAAGCTATTTGGTATCTCTTCGATGTATGTGGGGCCCACTTTCCATATTCATGGGGCCACATGTATGTGCTTTTCTTAGATGACATGTAAAGACCTTTTATTTTATGTTTTGTTATATTTTTATAACTTTTTATGCCTTTTTCTTTCAATTTATAGACACTTTTTGTGTCTAATAGAGTTTAGGACTTATTTGTCATTTTCTTTTTTTTATTGGGTGTATTGGAAAATGCTTAAATAAGCATTTTTTTTAGTGGTCAACCAAGAAAGGAAGGGGGATCGAATTTAGAATTTCTATTTTTCTGCTTTTGCTTCTAATTCAAGTAAACAAAGGGCTTAGCCTTAATTTTATGGTTTATAAATAAAGAGGGGGACCCTTACAGTCGAGACACAACTTTTCATGAAAAAAAAATCAAAATTGTGGAAAGCTCATAAGCTCTTCTTCTACAGCCAACTGGTGCTTGCTACTACCTCTCTTAGTTTGCTTGCAAAAAAGACCTAGGTTGGTGATTTCCTAGGTAAGAAGTTTTGTGATTTCCTTCTTGGCTTTATCTCTTATCCCTCAGCTTCTTCTTCAACTTTCTTCTTCGTTCTCTTTTTTTTTTCTTGGTTTGCTTGTTCCCAAATTCCCATAGCTCCCATAGCCCACAAAACCCATACACATATCATCTTCCATCTCTCCCACATACCCCCACATCATTCAATCACCATCCACCCCCTTTCCCTTTGCTTCTTCCATCTAAAAGACCCCTACCATCTCACAACTGGCCCATCACCTGCACAAAACCTAGAAATCAGAAAACTTCAAGAACCATACAAACCCCGTCTAAATAACTTCTCATTCTTCCCTAGGCTACCAGACACCCTATTCATATCTCCTCTTCACCCTTGGCTATAAAATTCAGCCTCATCATCATTTCTCTTATACACCCTAACCTACTGTCCTTGTAAAACCCATTATCAAGCCCCGGATCCAGCTTTTCATTGAATGCCGACGTGTGACATTTAAAGAAAATACATTACCTCATATGCTTCTCAATTAACAATGCACATGTTCTCCTTAATCCACAGTAAAAAATTTGACAGCATCTCCCCATAAATAGGGCCCGTGGGCCTCATGTCAATAAATGGAAAACCTAATAGAGAACATAAAAAACACTCCCAAGCATATATATATAACCAACACTGTCTACCAGACAGCCTTCCATCCTCATATAACAAAATATAATTTACAGGAGTCTAAATATATATGGTTCCATACAAAAAGAAGTAGAGTACCAAAATATACAAAAAAAATACACCAAGATCCACAGAGCCCCTTTAACTCTATAACTCTACAAGACATGTGAGGACTTTGACTCTACTATATATCTGGAGACCTGACTACACTCGCCTCAGATCATGGTCTTCAATATGAGCTGTAATAAGTGGTACTTCATTTGCGAGATGTTAATATTTGAGTGAGCTTACACGGCTCAAAAAAGTAAACCAAACCTTCAACAATACCCACAATATGCATGCAATCATCATCAAGATATGCAAATAAAATGTAGTCAACAGATAATATAAACAACTTAAGATATGCATATAAAATGCATCCAACAGATAATATAAACAACATCAGTCTATCTCAAATAAAGAGTAGAACATCTGTCATCTCATAAATAACGGTAGTACAAAAAAAATAACAGTTTAGCCTATATTAGGCGATCACATCAGATATCAATATGTATAAGAAATAGGCCCCATATTGGTAGCTGTAAAACAATACCATCATCATCTCATGGAGACTAGCATATATAAAATTGCTCATAGATCCCGCCCAGTGATCTTCCTAACAGGACAGTTGAGTTAGTAGCTCCGAACTTATCAGTTATGGGGATCTCTTCCACGTCTTGAATACGCAGGGACAGGCTCTATGGCCCCATGAACCCAACCTAGTGATCTCCCCCTGGGGTCACGTTAGCAGCTCTGAGTCGCCATGCCCAGGGGCTCCTTCTGCATCTCGATATGCAAGGATAACTAATAACATATGCCTCCACCTGACTGTCACCCAAAACCGAACCTAGCCACGAAGGCTCCAGATCTCATATCCGGGTTCCCTTCCACATCTCGATATGTGAGAAACATCCATCATAATATAACATCATCTTTGCTCATGTGAGAATACATAAGACTACAACACAACTCTCATGATAGACACATCAATAATCCAGTCATAATAAAGACACTACCCAATGTAATAAGATGTCTTGCCATAGCATAATTGGCCATATAGTAGTACTCAAACCCAATGTGACAATATAATGTGTAGCGGTTTCCGTACTCTTAGTGTGTAATAAAAGGTGTTGTGCAGCCTCTTAATGCTTATAAATACATTCTTGTGCATCACAATGTAATGTTCATCACACACTTTGAATATATTCTTAGAATTCTCATAATTAACCACAATTTTACTCTAGAATATAGCTTCACCACTTATTTTATAATTGTTTGAATTTCCTGGATAGCAAGCATCACAAGCAAACATTTATTTCATTATAGTATAGTTCAAAAGCTTGCATACTAAGGTTTATTAAATATTATTAAGAATATTCTTAAATTATTCAAGAAAACAACACATACATAGTAATCTGTAGGGTAATCACATGCTATTCTTTCCAAAAGTTTCAATATTGCTCTAAAAGATAAAGCCCTAACAAATTCCACTAGTTTATAACAAAACCCTAACAAATTCCAACCCTACAAGTATCTTTTCAGTTCTTACTTGAACTCTAAAAAAATAACAAATAGAAGCCATGAATTCCATAAATGTTAACATGCAAATCTATCTCTTCAAGAATACAAATTAGGGTTAACCTTAAGAAGCAAAAGACACCTTAAAATCTCACAAACACCACTATAAATTGAAGAATAAGATGTTACTTTACATTCTCTTGCGAAATTAGGTCGATTTCGGCAAGAAATCTCTTCTTTCCCCCATTTTTCCTCTTCTTCTCCTCAGTTTTCCCCTCACTGTTGCTCCTCGGTTCTCTCTTGGTTCACCAATGAACAATAGGGTTAAAACCCCTCTTTTTCGTTATTTTATTCCTCTTCTTACAGGAAAATCCTCAAAATACCATAAGTTGTTACACCCATCTAACCTAGTCCTGAAACAAATCAAGAAACACCAAGAACTATTCAAAACCAATCTCCCTTAATCCCTACTTCTTCCTGAACCTGTTGGCCACCCTAATAAACCCCTTTCCATTATCATTTTAACAAGATCCCATTCCTTACACCTGATTAAGTTGTTGTCCTATAAATCCTACCCAAAAAACCCATAAAGATTCACCCGAGAACCTGTTCTCCCCTGTTGGAAAATTTTCCAGCAACCCTTCAATCTTTTTTAGTAATTTTAGTAAAGGGATTGCACCTTCTTAACCTGCAGTTGAGCAAGGGATCACCATCCTTGTGTTTTGGGTTCTCTAAACCCAAAACCCAATATTACACACCAATCAGCCAACTCCACCATGTCTAGATTTTCAGAGCCAGCAAGCTTTTTCTTGTGTTAGTGGCTTGGTTTCTAAGGATGTACATCCCATACTTGTGGCAAACCACCATTACCAGCTCCTTGTGCCCTTTGGGGTGATCATACTATAACCCTAAAAAGTATAGCATCAATCGGCCAGCCTCTGTTTGTGGTATTCTTGGTGTGATCTCTTCAAGAAGAACATCCTACATACTTGGAAATGCTTGCATACATACAACCATCTACAAAAGTGATTCCTAAGTGTTGTTTAGACTGAAGTTGAAGCTCTTCAAGAAGTTTCAAGGCTCTAAAGTATACTGATTTGAGGACTTAGCACTCCAAGTGCTAGTGGAAAAGTCTCATTGGGTGTGATCATCTTCAACACTTAGTATTTGAATGCAGGCTTGCTCTGGAAGGCTTCTACATCGTCTCTCCAGTCCATGACTTGCATAAGGTGTCATCTTCCAACTTGTTTATTAGTCTTTAACTACTGTCCACATCATTATCATATATACATAGTTTTATATTTCCGTTTAGTCACTGTTTGTCACCCTTTCAATTGCTGCCAACACCTACATGTACCCATTTGTGCACCCTATTCCACCTAGTTTATTGTCCTTTGTTTATCTAGCCTTTTGCATTCCTTAGTACCTTCATACACAAGCTTTTAACTTGCTGCCCAGCCCATATATAGCCTTTACCTTGCCTATTTTAGCCTTTTTTTTGTAGGTCTTTATAAATTACTCTAAATTAGAAGGTAGTTAATCATATTGCATAGTAGTCTTTAATTTTCATTGTTTTATATGTCTTTATCTTGTTAGGTATTGAATTAAACTATCATTTAATCTCTTTTTTTAAACACTCTCAAAGCATTTGAAAGAGTAGGAATCTTGTTTCTAGTTGGACTTGTTTAGAGTAATTTACTTGTGGATCTCTTACACACTCTTTGACATGTATGCTACATCAGGAAGCCTCTTCATCCTCTTGTAGTAGCAACCAAGTCGATGGATGATGCTCTCTTGTAGTCGGTGGCTAGCTCCTGTTGTCGACTGGGATTAATCTAAATTTGGAATCCTTGTCCCTGGTTGGGGCTGAAAAACATGCAAGTTAACTGAAAAATAACACTTTATAAAATGAAAGAAATGCACTTTTACTGATTTACAAAGTAGCTCAAGGGTAAGGGTTTGGGAAATTTTAAAGGTGAGTTTGCACCAGTGGGTCCCATCTATTTTCATTTTTACCATGTGTTGCACTCAAAGAAATTTCTTTGAGAATATAGGATTCTCTTTCCCTCTATAGAGTATAGAGTGGTTCCAAATCGCATTGTCCTATAGAGTGGTTCCAAAATCTTAAGGAAATACTCTTAGATATTATTTAAGCTTGTTGCAAAGGATGTGCTCTCTTGTACTTCATTTGACTTGAGAGGAATCTCACTCAGTTAAGATCAACGACAACTTTCACTTCAACAAGAAGTTTCGCTATTATACCCAGTTCAACAGGTGTCGTAGGTCAATTTCTGGTCCACCCAACCGTGAATGATGATGTCATCGTACAAATCCACTTTGCAGTTATTGACATCTCTTGCGCAAGCATCGACACACGAATGCTGATGTAAATCACTTTTTTGGCACTAATGTGTTAGCCCCTGATGTCAGTCTAGCCTTAAGGGTCGCACTAACCTGTCTTTTTTTACTTCAAACAAATTCATCATGCATTTTTTATTTAATTTATGCATAGACAAAATTAATGATTTAACTAATTATCTCTATAGCTAAGATGGTTCTGGTATAGTCTCTCCAAGGGAGGGATCAGATTTCAAGTCCCCTAGACAACATCCCCAATGGATTGGATTGATGTTTGCCCCTCCCCGGCAATGGTAGTGCGGGTTTGCCCTTGGGGGCAATAGCAAGTTGAAGTGGCCTTACAAAAAAAAGACAACAATAGTGATTTTCTACCAAAAAAAAACAACATGTAGTGATTAATGCCAGAGTTCATAAATAATGAGGTAATTATGGATTAGTTTGTTTTCATACTCATAATCATGGATTCAATGCTAATTTTTATTTGCCTATACATGTAAACTCATTACGTACCTGTCAGCACCTATTTTTGGCCATGAATTCAAAGGTTTATTTCGATGGGCAGCACCGACTATCTAGAATTGGACCTTAAGCATCTTACGAATCCTAGGCGATTAGATTACCTCCGACACTTAGGCCATTCACATTCTTTCTTAATTTAACACTCCGAATCCTCGATTTTTCTCTAAGACTTTTGTTGAACCTACTTCTTTATATCCCTATCCTTCTCTTAATCTTTGAGTATTCAGAATGATTATCTTAGGATCGGCTACATCCAGAATTGAAAATTATGATTTTATCTTTCATTAAAGGTGGACCATTGAATCTCATTGTACAAATATCAAACAACCAAGTGGTTGTCATGGGTGCATCCGGAGTGGTCCAAGACCCTGAAGTAAAGTGTTTGATCCTTAAAATTCATCACATTAAGTGACCCGTATCAATAGAGTGGGTTTAGTTTGGGCCTTAATTAAGGGGACTTTTGCAAACAATAAATGTTAAAGAAATGAAACAATGCATGAAAATGATATATTAATAATGATAACAAGTTCGTACACTTACTTTCTTTTTTTGTTGATAATGCAATTAGTACACGATGATGCTTGATCGATGTTGCAAGAAACCTTTGAACTACTATAATAAATGTTATTACAATTCTACCTGTACTCGTACTCTTAAGGAATATAAAAATATAAGATTTGATTTGATTTTTGATACATTTTTTTGTCATTTCCTGCCATATATATAACACTCGATACAATTATATGATGGTCATGGATGATTCTTAGTATGTGCCATGTTCTCGAGCATTCCAACTCAAAACTGCCATTAATGGTCTCAACACATAAGTCATCATATCATTTTCCCTCGATTACCAATATCATCTGTTGTTCTTCATGCCGTGGGCCACACGTCATTTTGTCAACACTGTCTGCCCTCTTTGTTTTCCAGTGGCGTGTTAGTCCCTTAGTCATCATTTCTTCAAGAACGATTAGGAGCCATGTGTCTTTTCTTTAATGACTACATTCGAAAATGGGGTAAACACGTATAACAATTCTATACGTGGCATAATGCTTATTAAAGGGTATTTTGATAAATAAATAAGATAATATTGTTTTTTAACTGTAACACCCTTCTTTAACCTTTGTGTATTAAGACACCATTTGTTAGCATAACTATTATGAAATGACATCTCACTTGTTGATATAAGTGATAAGTACTAGAACACCCTCCACTAATCAATGTATATTTAGTAAACCCTCGCTAGGTCTCAACTCACCTCGAGTCTGAAAACAGACAGAATACAGAGTGATTCATATTCAGTTCGGTAATAATAGTCGGCAACTATATCTATTTAAAAATCCAACTAATATTTTAAATAAGATCCATAGACATATCTGTTTATTTATCCAGATACCTAGAATGAGTTTGGATATTTGATCGCACAAACAACTTCTAATTTATTACAATATCACAATATATTTCAAAATCTATGAACACATATTAGGTATACGTATATATGATATATAAAATTATATGTATGTATATTAACTTGAATGGTTTCAAATTTTTTATATTTAGCCGGATCGGATCAATATGGATCTGTATTTGGTTCGATAGTAAGCGGATGTTCTATAAACGGACATGATATTTAATCAGAGTGAATCCACTTGATTTTGTATTCACCTTCAGGCCCAGTCTGGTTGGCATGAATTGCATAGAAAAGAAAAGAAAAGAAAGGAATAGAAAATAAAATCCCACAGGAAAAGGAAAGAAAATAATCATGAGAATTACATGACAAAGCCAGCTTTTTATGGCAACCAGATAGCTTAAAAATGATTTCTTGAGAAAATTTTGTCATGAGAAAACCTTTTCCTGGCAACCAACTGGGCCTAAGGGGATTGAATATTGATCAGATCCGGAAAATTAAAAAAAAAATAGTTGTTTGCTGTCTTAACAAATCCAACTCTTGGACATCAAAGCCTTAAAGCTCCCTCCACCATTACAAAACATATTTTACCAAAAACGTAAAAGAAAAAAAAAAACATATTAGGATGGATTGGGGCTGTACAAGAATCATGGAATCACTTTCCAACTATTTATTAGATATATCCAATCCTTTTATATTGAACCAAATTCTCTTTTCTCTTTTTTTTTTTTGGAAACGTGTCAAAGATTGCCTCCTCTACTTGTCCAATAGGATGCAATCTTTTGGTATTAGGTTGATATCTGGGATCTGAATCTCCCAGGTGGCCAATCAAATGCTAAGGTTTGGTAGACCGCTTGATATGGTTTAAGGGCTAAACCCACCTTAGTTATTAGTCCTGAGGATTTGGTAGGACCATAGTTTTGAAAATCAGACCGGATCGGATGGTTCAATCTGGTTGAACCTGAATTGACACCCTAAACAGTTCTGTAGAAGCTCAAAACCGTAATCTCCCAAAAACCACACAAAACTGACAAAACTGATGAAAATCAACTGGTTTTTTATGAACCCAATTATAATATAACTAACCAGTTTTTTTTTTTTTTTTTCTTTATAGCAAATTAAGAAGAAAACATTAGAAATGTGCCTTTCCAAATTCCAATTCCACTTTCCATGAATTGTTCTTATTTTTTTGTATTTTACTACAGTTATTAGTATGTCTAAAACTTACTGTTTATTAAAAGAATTATTGCCCCTTCTTAAGCTTCATCTCATGCAGTCAGTTATTATTGGAACATGAACCTTCTTAACCCAAACCGACATAACTATGTATGGTTTACTTAACCCTACCCTAATCTAAGCCAAAACAAACACGAGTCACTTTACATTTAGTAACTATGGTCATACGCCCCCGGATTTGGTGTGCCCCCTTAATGGAATGCCTAAAGTCAACCTGCATCCAGGGGCAGATACATAGCATCGAAAAGTGAAAATCAAGCCCCCCAAATAGTGAAAATCACTTTTTCAATGTTGTGTCTGCCCCTGCATGCAGGTGAACCTTAGACATTCGTTAAGAGGGTGCACCAAATCTGCACCTGGTCATACGTGCCTGTCATACGTACTAATTCGAATTGGTGAATATTATTTATATGATTATCATTTTTCTGTTCTATCTATTCAACAATTTCAATTGATTGATACGACTTGACAACCCAACTCTTATAACCGAACATCAACCATGTTCCCAACAGATCTTGAATTGAGGTGTCATTCTTCCCGTTTGGGTTAATTTAACTTTGCCCCATTGTTGGAAGCTAAATGATCAGGCAACCTGACTTATGGGTCAATTTAACTTTGCCCTATTAGACAAACTATCCAAATATGGTATTGTGACAAAAATAATAAAACTTTTACACATGCTACTTGGGGTAAATAATTATCAATTTAATAAATTCCTCTGCGGATTTACCTCACTCCCTCGAGTGATTAATTATTATTATTATTGTTATCTTTTTTTTTTATTGGTAAAAAGCGATTAGCCCAATTTCATTTAACTGAAATTTATCATAGTTACAATAATCCATTTCAAGAATAAAAGAAGTTCTTTGAGAAAGTTTTGTACCATTCCATTTGAGGGAAACATGTTCCTTTGATGTTATAAGGGCCTTAAGTGATTATAGCAATGTGCATGATACCTTGTGCACATGCACATACGCACGCCCACGGGCATGGGCAAGGGTAAGGGGAAGATCTTGAGCTCAAAGGTGCTTGAGGTGCACTTCACACGTATGCATCATCACAGAATAGCATTAGGGGTTGCAAAATTACTTTTCAATGATCCAAATGTGATCTTGTGGAATCCGCCGCAACCAAAAAGTTCATACTTGGACTGGTGTGCGATTGAACATGGACCAGAGGTGCGTGACTGACCGTGTGTATGACTGTATGGCGCAACTGAAGTCCATCGACTCATTTCACTGAAGGGCTATGACTGAATTGTGCATGACTACATGGATCCACTGAGGTCCAGTCTCCCCGGTTCATCAAAGGGTCATGACTAAACTGTGTGCGACTGAGGTCTAGTCACCCCGGGTTTGGCTCAGTTGCGACAGTCCCAAAACAGTGCAGAGTGGCATGTGACACACGCAATACATTTCTAGCCCAGTAGTCCATACTTGGGTTGACTAAAATCCAACAAGAAGTGGATACGTCAAGGAGAGTTGGTGTAGTGGGTGGAACCCCATCTTCACTATAAAAGGAGCACTTGAGCTCCAAAGTGGGCAACCAAGGACATTTGAATGGGCTGCTAGCAGAATGGAGAAACCGAGAGGAAAAAAAAAAAGATAAGGAAGAAGAATAATGAGGTGGTGGCGACTCAGGCTTCACTCCATCTCTTCTTTTTTTTTTTTTTTTTTTCTTTTCGATATGTGTTGAAAAATACAAGTTCCTTCATGCCCGTGGATCAACATCTCCCTTGAGGAGCATTTCTAGGCATCCTTGGGTTGGAAAAGCATCTCAACCAAGTGTTCTCACGTTGGTGAACCTTCATTCAGTTTGATGGTGTTACCGTAGTCTTTTTGATTCAATTCTCATATATATTTATCAATTTGAAGAGGACACTTTGCCAAAATTTTCAGAAATTTTGAACTAGTTTTAATGGACTTTTTTGAACACCCAACTCTACGAAGGGCAATAAGTTATTATTGGAGGTATCATACATTTCTGTCGGGCAGTGCAAATCCTTTGAGAGACAAAGAGTTGATTCCGAGCTTAATTGTATTCTGGAGGTAGCTTGGTACACTCCTTTGCGCACTCTTATGGAAGACATCGATTATTTTTAAGAAATGCAATAACGGCACCTCTAAGACTCAGGTCACTCAGCTTTATTTTTTTATTAAAATAAATCTACTTGAATAATTACAATTGTGAAATTAATAGATTAATTAGAATTATTGGATTCACATATCCAACATTGGGGAGCTTACCGGAGGTATAAGGAATGTAGGTGCAACAGTAATTTTCATTATAAACCGATTCAGGGTATCCACCTGATTTCTGATCTCTCTCTCTCTCTCTCTCTCTCTCTCTCTCTCTCTGTAGAAAGCATCTCATTGTATCCCTACATTCATTTTATATTAAACCAATTTTTTTTTCTTTTTTTTTCTTGGAAACATGTCAATGATCGCCTCCTCTACTTGTCCAATAGGATGCAATATTTTGGTATTGGGTGTATATTTGGGCTCTGAATCTCCCAGGTGGGTCAATCGAATGCTAAGGTTTGGTAGACCGCTTGATATGATTTAATGAATCACAATTCACTGTCTACATTTAGGGGGTAGGTAATTTATCAACAACAAAAAATCTGGAGTTCGTGGATTATAAATTGGAGCAAAGAGTCGGCCCACCTTAGATATTAGGGATTACTTTTAGCTATAAATAAAATTTACTCTTTCCATTACCGTTTATTAAAAATAATTACTGCCCCTTCTTATGCTACATCTCCTGCAGTCAGTTATCACAGGAACATGAACCTCTTAACCCAAAACCCTACCCCAACCTGAGCCAAACCAAACACGAGTCACTTTACATTTTAAATATGGTCATCTGCCCCCATGATTGGGTGCGGGGGGGGGGGGGG
>JAOXJP010219094.1:0-11738 GCA_025762735.1 Platanus orientalis
GACTGGGCCTTAGAATCTACCGTTTTACTTTTCTAGTGGCTGCAGCCTAAGATCGATCTCTGTCTCTCTCTCTCTCTCTCTCTCTCTCTCTCTCTTATTTGTTCTAGTTGCTAAATAGGCTCCATCCTCAACAAATCCAATTTTAAATAAATAAAAAATCAACGAGTGCTAACCAGAACGAATAATAAAAGGTTTAATCAAATAAATTAAAATTAATCATCTCCTTTTTTTCTTTTGTGGACAGGTTTGCGAACTGCTACTTCTTCCATTTACGAGAATACTTCTCAACGGCCTCTCCCCAGTAACAGGCACTCAGTTCCCCACATCCAAACAGTAGGTCATTTTTTTCTGTTATTAATTGAATGATGATTGTGGGTCCCATTCAGATCTCAGGTTTAAGCTAGATGATCTTGATTAGACGCAACACACAACTCTTTTTTTATCATAAAATACATTCTATTGTTCAAACGGTTTTCATCGTCTAGTTGAGTCTTAACATTTTCAAAAATTTTATAATATAACGTATACGGGGACCCATTTAACAACCGTGGTCAGGGCATTCATCAGGAGTCCATACAGATTGCAAGAAAACGGGCGCTGAAGGTTGGTGATTCGATCCACAACACAGCTGAGAAAGAGTCTAAGAAGAAGAAGGTGATGTGCATGGGAGACCAACGGCAAGCTTGTTCTGAAAACCCATCAGAGACCCAAGAACATAGGGTGAGTAGAAAGCAAGAAAAACAAAGTCATCAGTTAGATTCAGAATTTTCACAAAGATATGCTTTACTAAGTTTCAAACTCTGTCTATGTGCAGGCACCGGTGAAAAAGAGCCAAAAGCTAGGAGAAAAAATAACTGCTCTTCAAAAGCTTGTTTCTCCCTTTGGCAAGGTCGGTCAGTAAATCTTACTAAAGCAAAGGGTTGCCAATGTGGATAATCCCTTTTAATTTTATTTGGTTTTCTTGATATTTTTAAAAATACCACGTGGTAATCCTAAAACTGTTTCCCTTTACTTAGGGGTGGGCATGGGCCAGGTTAGCCCAAATAATTGGTCTGAAAAAACCCAGTCCGAGTTAAACCTGAACTTTTTGTAGGGTGGGGATCGGGTTTACCTCTACTCAGCCCGGCCCGGGGCTATATATATATATATAACTTAATTGGTAAAAACATTTTTTTGCAAAAGGAATTAATAATATCCAATTCCATTGCAGTCATTCTTTGAATTTTTTGGTGAGGGAGCAATCTTTCTTATATGTTTTTTGTGGTTTTTCTATTTTGTTTTGGTTGACACTTTTTTTCAATACATGTCAATAAATAGTGATGAAATTTTTGGTGAGGGGTCAATCCTTAGATTTTAAATATATAGCTTTTTAAGTTTTTAAAAACTAAAAAAATTTTATTGTTCAATTGGTTAAAACATTACTTATTACATAGTAAATTTTGAGTTCAAACCTAAATCTCAAAATTAATATTTTTGAAATTCTTGGACCAGTCTAAAACCTAATCCAAACTCGAAGTATAATTATAGAGATGGGCCTGGGCCTACCATTGCCGGGCCCAAGCCTGGCCTATGCCCACCCCTACCATGTTTTCCTCCCCGTTTAGATCATGTCCAGTCTGCTTATGTCTTGTTATGACCTGTGCACAACCTAAGTCCATGATTTGGCATAAAAAGCAACTATGCACAACCATTTTTTTTATGTCAAACCATGCACTTTGGTTGTACACAGGTCCTAACAGGACATTCCTCCTCTTATTTCTCCCACATTTTTTTTTCTTAAAGCAAGTGTTTTGTGATAAAAATGCCTCTGTAGTGTATATGGTGAATTATAAACAAACATTTATTGTTTTGGGGGTAAATGGGTCCAAAAAAGTGTTCAGTTGAAAAAGTAGGTGGTCAATAAAAGACATCAAACTCAAAAACACATCATGTGTCAATCAATAACACACCTTTAGAGGTCTGTCTCAAAACAGACAATCATTCTCCTTTGTCTTTAACTATTTCCAACCAAATTACAGATCCGTTTTCCAAATTTTCTCCCTTCTAAAATATCTCTCCACTAGTTCTACGGGCATACTATTTCCACGAGTATGATTGAGACTTAATTGGGTACCAATATGAGTATGGGTTAATCCGCTAGTCTTAAAATAAAGCAATTAACCTTGTAACCATAGGAGACTAATTATAGTTCAACATACCATCTTAAATAAAACAATTAACCGTCTCTCCTAAAACTCTAAGCTTATTAGAGAGGGATGAGTTAATATACTAATTATATTTCAAAAGTAAATGCAACCTCGATATTAGAAAAGGACATCGATTGATCTTCATTTGTTCCTCAAATACTCCTCGATCTTTATATATTTGGGAAATGAACATGGGTTGGAATTGGTTGCAGACCGACACGGCTTCAGTGCTTCAGGAGGCTTCTGTTCAGATCAAGCTTCTTCAAGAACAAATTCACGTACATAATTTTCTATTTTTTTAATTTTTTTTACAGTGTGGGATATATATAATATAGTTTTTTTTTTTTTCTTTCGTTCTTTTTTTCTGTTTCAGATGTTGAGTGCCCCATACTTCATCAGCGCTCTTCATACACATGTAAGACTAGATGCATAGACATTTAAAAATGTTCTATTTTGCTAAACCAACATGCTTGCATGATGCATTACCTTTAGATCTGCATGCATTAATATAAGTCTAAACATTTTCTCTCTTACAATAAATTATGATTTAACGATTTATATAATCTAAAGTCTAAACGTTACCTCTTATAACAAATTCTGCTCTTTCAGCTTTCGTCTAGTCATTTCAACTCTAAACCGTATATGCTCTCTTTCTGATCCATTTTGTTTTCATATTGTCAACTTTCATCCAGGGATTTGGAGGACAGGAATTGGACTTGGAAAGCAGAGGGCTTTGCCTTGTTCCCGTATCGTTTACCCAGAATCTTACAAAAGAAGACAAGATTGAACGCTCTATATGAAGGACAACCCTCGTTTCCCACAACCGCTAATAGCCAAAACCGGCACACATCACAGAATCAATATCCCTCTCGGTCTCTCATTTTACCATTCTGGTGCTAATTAAACAAATTTGATGATGAATCAATTAATTTTTATTTTATAACCCCAGTTTTAATGTTTAGTTTCGAAAAAAGAAAAGAAATGAAAACAAATAGAAAGCTATAGAAAAACATTTTAATTTGGCTGTATGTCATGGTCTCTTGGAGTACCGGCAATCTTCAAATAGATATGAGAATATTGTTTTGAATTTATACCATTTGGCTTATAAAGAAACCACCTGTTAAGTGAGCTAGGACCTTATTTCTTGTGCCTCTTGGCTTGGAAATGGAAATAAAACTATAGAGAACTAGACATTTTTATATGATTGTTGGAGGAGGAAATAAGGTTAAGGTGTCTTGAACCCCAGAAGATTAGGTATAAACAAAGTTCGTACAAATAGGTGCAAACGGTGCCAGGATGCGGACACATCAGCACAGAAAAGTGATGAGCACCCCAAAAAAAGTGTAAATCACTTTTCGGCGCTGATGAATCAGCCCCCTGGTGCCGTTTGCACCTGTTTGTACGAAATTCATTTGTACCTAATCCCAGCCGGTCTTGAACTCGTCATCCTTTGCGCACAAGGTTTTCAATGGTTTCTTCTGAAACATTGGGGGATCACATGGCATATCCAAATCGTTCAAGAAAATCGTCTACCGTTTGAATTTCCTGTATAATCCAAACAGTCCTATCGCATCCGCAAATGTGGGTGTGTTGTGACTGAAGTAGGAAATTCAAATCTTGAGGGGAAAAGAAGTAACTCACATTAATGACTGTGATAGGAACATTTGGAATGTAGAGGAGAGATTTTGACCTGTAGACAATTTCTTCTCGTCCATCTCTTATGGGATCCTTTTGTATTAGCAAAGTGTATGGTTGATTTGCTCATGTCCATGCCATCTAATGGCCCATCATTTTCCTTAGGAATGAAAGGCACTGAATGTTCTTGAAATTTATTTAAATTTATATGGCTTAAAAAAAATTGTTCTTTATCTTATGTAGCAAATGGCTATTGAGATGGAATATTATCATGATAGTCATATTATAAGAGGGTGACATAAAGAAACATGTGCGATCTTCTTGCCTTCTTGGGCTGCCATTTCTGCTGCCACCATGTCAAGATTGTGTAATAACTTCAAATCTTGTTCCCTGCATATCACACCAGCAAGCACGGCCTTAAAACACGTGAACTTTCTTCTTGCCGCAAAACAGTTGAAGGCTTTATTATACTTGGGCAACAGTGTTCAGATTCAAGTAAAATGTTGTTGCTATAATTGTTTTTGATAGTGTAGAAAAATATCATATTTTGATTTTATTGAGAAATTTTTATACTTATATAAACATGATCTTTGTCTTTTTTGGTAAAGAGCCAAGGTTCAATCATTATTTAAAAAATGATGCACCTAGCTACAAGATTCAGATGTAACAACAGAAGCTAACTCACCAAAAACATTTTAGAATTTCACCTTCGAGAAATGTGATCCCTTACCACGATAGCTGCCATATGATGAGCAGCCTTATTGATTGCTCGTGTCACGAATGAAATACTTATATTCTTGAAAGAGTTCAATAAATTCTTGCAATCTTGAATAATTTTTGTGACACGCCATGGAGGAAGCTTTTCGGGCTCATTAAGAAGTTGCACCATGGAAAGACAGTTTCCTTCAATAATTATCTTTTGATGTACATATCCTTGCACCACCTTAAAGCCCGATGAAAAAGCTCTATGCTTTGACTTCTTCCACACCACAACCTTGAAGAGTTTTAGATGCGCCACTAATAAAACAATTAGTATAATCTCGAATAATTGCTATAACCACTCCAGAATGGCTAGTAGCTCTATCAACATTAATTTTGAGACAATCACTATGAAGGGGAGACCATTGTCCAGGAGAAGAGTCATTAGATATGGATGAAGATATTTCAATATTCCCCAATAATTCTAAATTTGGATACTCATTTACCATTCTTATGGCATTTGCAATAACTATAATAGCAGATGGACTCGTGGATTGAAATACCTTGTTATTTATGGTCTTTCATATCGGTCATAGAATTGTTGCTCCAATTTTTAAATGATAAGTATTTGGGTATAGTTATTAATAAAAAAAGTATTCGGGTATAGTTGACACCATTCCACCAACCACTCTTTAAGACTCTTCATTTGTTCTCTTATGCATAACTGAGGGGAGAACCAAACCAAACAACCTATGCAATGTTACAATCAAATAACAGATGTTACATGGTTTTCATCTCCAATCCACACACTGGACATCTTGGTTTTAATCCTTGTACATATTTCAACAAAGTAACACATACTACAATGGCATCTTGTAAGCATTTCCAAAAAAGCATGATTATGTAAGAAGAGAATTCCCGAATTTTCCATAGGATCTTATATTTTATGCATATCTTGATAAGAAACCTATGATGAGGAAGCTTGACAATTATGAATGTAAATAAATACAAATTTTGTACTTCTGGAGGAGAAAGTGTCTAGATAAAAGAATCATCCTCTTGAAAGTCCGATGCACTTCGATGAATTTTAAGATCAAGTGGTCAACAAAAATGGTTTTTTAAGGTATAATATTATATAACGTTTACCTTGAAAATGCTAATAACTGGGGTAGATGGAATAAACAACGTTTTTTAAACCTTGTAGAAACAAATAGACAGCGTTTGATGTTTATACAGGGTTCTTAAAACGTTGTCGTAAAATTTTCCGTAATTTTCAAAACTTTAGTGCATATATGCTATAGACGGCGTTTTCAAACCCCGTCTTATATACTATTTCTTCGCTCACACTCTCTCCCGCGCTTCTCTTTGTTTCTCACCTCTCTCTCGCTATTAGGGCAAAATTGGGCATCGATTTTGCTTTGTTAGCTCTGAGGCTTCGCTCTACTTCGATCAAACCGAGAAGAACTAAAGGAGAAAATTTGAGGATTTTTTTGATAATTTTTTTACTTGATTGAGATCGAGGAAGAATTCGAGGATCTGCAGAGGAAATTGTACCGTAGAAGAAGAAGGGAAAAGAGGAGGTGCTTTTTTCGCTTTTCTAACAATGAAGCGTATTGATTAGAAGAAATGCAACGAAGGTATTAGAAATGGTTGAAGGCATCGTGTAGAAAGTGGTAGAAGGTAGAAAAGCTGGAGATTCGAGTATTTAGTTGTTCGCATTTCAAATTGGATAAGATTAGGGCAAGCGAATTGGAGTTCTCTGATGAGGAGACAATCTATGCGTTGATTGATGATAAATGGTGTGGAGGAGTTGTGCAAGATCCAAGGTTTAGAGAATTTTGTACGAAGTTTAGTGAGGCCTTACAGGTGGGGGAAAGTTGCCAGGTTTCTTGAGCGGAAAATGGTGTGAAAGTCGTTGGAGCAGATCTTGGCTTGTTTACAGGGAGAGGATTGAATGAGCTTCTCATTTTTATTTATTTTTGGTTCTCACGGAACTGATTCATGGAGTCTTGAATGGATCAGTATGAGATCATGGAGCAGGTCGGCAAAGGAGCTTTTGGAGCGCCGATTCTTGTAAATCACTAAATCACAATCGTTTTTGGAAATATTTGTAATTTATGCTTCAATTACAAATATTTTGGAGATCTGCTAATCAAGAGGTACGTCAAATGACCCGATCTTGATTTATTTTGTCTTTTACCTGGTTTTGGTTCTTGATTAGGGTGTTATTCTCTCGTTCTCCTCTTATATTGCAATTTCTTTTTTTCTTTCTAGAGTGTGAAGAAGAGGGGACTCTGATGAGAGTATTATGTCATGCACCACTTTGATTATAAACAGTGCTGATAAATGACTTAAAACCACATATCTGAGCCTTCCTCATCCTGTCTTTTTTTTTAATCTAAAAAAACAGCAATTTTTATTGGATTTTTAATTTTTAAGAAGCTAAAATATGGGATTGAGATTGAACTAGGTCTTCCACCCTCCCCTTTTCCTTCTATGAAAACTTGAATGTTTTTCTTTGATCAAAATCGATAATTTTGAAGGATTATATTTTATTTTATTTGTTCTGTTTTTTAGGTCCACTCTTAATTTAAGAATGAGGAAGGAACCAGGTAATGTGGTCTTTAAGGACCAACCATGATGTGGATCGTACAGTTTTTGCTGTTTGAGGATAAATTTTGGTGTCTGGTGGTTCCTTCCCTTCTTCATGCATGTTCTCCCCCTTCTCTTTTTATTAAGATATTGTAATTTTACACTAATGGCTACCTTCATTGGATTCAATTCTTTCCTTCTTACCTGTGGTCTTATGCATAGGGCTTGAACGCTTCAAGTTTGAAAACTTGGATCAGCTTGAACCCTGTGGACATTTGGGACTGTGTCTTGTCTTGGGTTCAACCCACATCAATTGAGGGATTGGGTTGGTTGAGTAACATTTATTTTAAATTTGGTAATTAATTTAAGAGAAAGGATGTTCTCTGTCCAGGATGTACCTTCACCCCTTCATAGGGGGTTGTGGCCCATGTACTTTTGTGTGGAGCCAACACACACCTACGAGGGGGCGAACAGAACATCCTTTAGGTCAATTTTAAGGAAGAGGGTCCAGGATTTGCCGTCCAGGTGGGGCTTCACATGGAATAAAATGGGCGGGGCTTTGAAATTGCATCAAAGTCCTGTCCTGCCCATTTTTTATACCTGCCATTTCGTTCCTAAATTAAAGTTTGTAATGTAGGGTTGCTATGTTTGTATTGTCACCAGGTATTGCGAAGGCATGGACATGTGAGTCCTATTCAAATGCCTGAGACTTGACATTGTAGAGTTCTTTATTTTTTATTTTTTATAGGCAAATTATATTCTGATGTTGGTTGCTTGTTACCATTTAACAGGGCTGAATTGATGAAAAGATCATATGGTGCATTATTTCCAGAGGAGGTATAGTCATATCCTCAATTGTGCTACTTAGAATTCAATTTGGAGTTATGTTTATATCTTTATAATTTAAGCATTGCTCAGAAACTCTGTAAGTGGTTCACACAACTGCTGTTGGGCGAGGAATATTTGCATTCAAACTTTGCTATTCATCAAGACCTAAAGGTTTGTGAATATTGGCCAACAAATTTGAATTTCATGTGCTATCTCTGAACACAGTAGAGTAATTTTTCTTGGCGCACATTCTTGGCAGTGTTCCAACATCTTTCTCACCAAGGACCAGGATGTTTGCCTTAGTTAGTGCATTTGATGTTTTTAAATTGGATTCTCGTTGTAACCATACTTGAAATGTTTTTTATGCTGTTATGCTTGCTTTTCCTCATAAATGTTTTGTTTTTGGACTTGCTAAAACTTTAAAGGCAGATGACTTGACTTCTTTTGTAAGTTTGTTTCTATATCTCTAATTTACCTTTGCTTCTTTATGAAGTCAATTTGTAATGCTAGTCTGCATATCCCTTCGAAGGTTGCTGTTTAAGGGATGGGGAACTCCAAGTGAAGTTTCTCTTTGGTACTATTGCGTTTGTTAAAGTATTTCCTTTCCCTTGGGATTTGTTGTCTCAAAGTAATTAAGAAGTTTCTTAGGAAAGTTGGTTAAACTTAAAACCACCAAGTTTGTTTTCGTGCTAGGTGGTCAAAGAAAAGGTTTTTAACCTTTTTGCTGCAGGAGTTGCAAAATGTGACTTTGATCATCTTCAGGCATGAATTTCTCTGACAATTACTTAATTACATATATTCATCTATAAAGATATATGAGAATTTTTTAGGAAGGGAGAGTCACAGTAAAAGGATCAAAGAACTTAAAACTCTTAATAGCAATATGAAGATTTGGACGTAGTTTGGTTAGTACACTAAGGATCTCTAGTGCTTAGCATTTTTGGTCCTTTGTCATATGTTCTCCCCACCCACCCAAGAAAAAAAAAGAAAAGAAAGGAAAAAAAATAAGATGTAGAGATACGAACATGGTAGAGAAGTGCTACTAGGGAACGAATAACTGGTTTTCTACCATTTGTGATTAGGTAGTTGGAACTCCAAATTACATGTGCCCAGAACTGCTCGCTAACATCCCTTATGACTTCAAATTGGATATTTAGTCTCTAGGTATGGCCTGTTTTTTTCTTCTATTGACTACTCTTTATGATATATGACTGATCACTGGTCTTGGAATTAATTTGTTATGGTTAAACAGGGTGCTGTATGTATGAGATGGCAGCCCATCGCCCTGCCTTTAAAGCTTTTGTAAGATTTATCTCACACCCTTTGTTTCACAGAAATTTCTTGTAATTGTTCTAACAAAGATTAATCTTAAGAAATTATTCAAAAAAAAAGAAAACAAAGATTAATATTAAGCTCAACAAGAGGAGCCCATATAATGTTGAACACTGGAGTAGTAATTTTAACCCCACTAATATATCTTAATACATCTTCCTTAACTCAAAAGCTTGAATTATGGTAACTACTTTCCTTTCTTCTCATGATAAAAACTTATAAGGGTGGGTAGGTGTTACTTCTCAATTTCAAACTATCAAGCTCCCGCCATTTGGCTAGGTCCTTGCAGGTTTGCACACCCTTACTTCCTTCCAATTGTCATGGACTTCTGGATTGGCCATGTGTTCAATTCCTTTGTCCATGTCATCTGTTAACCTATAATGTATTCAATTTTTCATCTTGAAATGCTAGTCACTGGGTTTTCAGTTTTTTTAAAAAATCAAAAGATGGCTTTCTCTAGTACATGGTGAAGTGCTATTGAGGTGAAATGTATCACATGACTACATGAGAAGGTGACATGGAGAACACATGGACCCTTCTTAGGTTGCCAACTAAGCAGGCACGTGGAAGATTCTTGGGTCACCTAGATCACTTCTATAGGTGACTCACTTCACAAACCCATCTTAAAGCACCTTCCCACATGGCAAAATAGAGCTTTTCTTTTATGGATTTTTTGATTTAAAATTTTAAAACTTCAATTGCCAATGTTGCAAGGGGAAAAGTCCAATACAAGGTATCTTACTAATGCATACAAGGGAACTAGACTTGTGGGCAACATAGAGGGTGAACTAGCTAGAAAACATTATGGGCAATAATGATCTGGAAGAGTCCCCACTAACAATGAACATCAGATTTTTTAATTTCTAAGTCAGGTGTCAGGTGTAACTCTGCCGATTTTGTATCAACATCTACCAAGCCCCAGTCCCAATGATCTTAATTACATTAAATTTCTAAGTCAGGTGTAACTCTGCGAATTTTGTATCAACATCTACCAAGCCTCAATCCCAATGATCTTAATTACATTTGGGTTGGTAAGTGCTGATTTGAGTCTACCCACAAGACCAAGTCTTTTATCATTTATTAGGATCATCATCTGATCAGGTTGGATTTCTATCCAACTTTTCTGTTATTCAACATGCAATTTCTCCCTCTTTATAATGACTCAAATTTCTACTCTTTAAATCTAGAATGTTTGGTCGTGGTCTCATGTGTCTAACATGGGTTTTGAATACTAAGGACTTTATTAGAGGGTTTTCAGATACCAAATTGCTAGGTGAAAGTGTAGTAGGGAATCTTTACAATGAAAATACACCTTAAAAATTATTCTTATTGTATTTCTTATTTTTATTATTTTTACATGCAATGAACCATCTTAGTTATTCTACAAGTTAAATGTGTTTATCAGGTAAGTTCAAGCCTGTGATAAAGAAGGCAATGGTGGAGCTTGCAGGTAACAATTATTTCACATTCCCTCTTCCCTTGCCTCCATTATATGAAGCAGTATCTGGTAGCAATACCATGGTGCAGTGCACGCTCATGGTTCTAACACCCACCCAATAATTCAAGCAAATTTATATAATATTGATGAAATTGCAGGTGCACCATTCAAGAAGTTTGCATCCATGCAGGATGAGTGGGCTTTCAAGAATCGATACATCAGTCTAGGTGCATTTCTCTATAGTTCTATTGCTGATTTCTAGTTTTATTTTTCATGTTTGATATGATAGTTCTAATTAAAAGAAGTTTTGAAGGTTGCTAAGCCTTCGTTTATGCCGTTTTGGGGGATTATGAAGATTCAGAAACACATACCTCTTTCTCTGGCAATAGACAATTTTATTGAACAAGGTAATTTGCAACACTAATTAAATAATTTTGTCTTTCCTGGTTTCATTTCAAGATCGTGTTTATACCATGTGTTCCCATTATCTTGCTCTGTACTTCAGGATTCCTTTTTTGAGCTGAGTACATAAGTTTCTTTCTCTGTTACTTATACAACGAGCACAAGAAGCCCCAAGCTGTAAAATATAACCTGGGTATGTAAGATGTGACTAAAATTTCAGATGTAGATCTGACTTTTTGAGTTGTTGAGGTTTTCGAAAAGTCAGATGCACACACCACTTATGAATTGCCTAAAAAATGACTGAAAGTTGACAATGCTTCACAAATGATGGTTTATGGACAATGTGGCTTTACACTAATGATTAAATGCATCCTAATCAAGGTTCAAAATATCGTTATCGCAACTCGTATCGCGGACCCGAGATACAGGTACTTCTCGCGTATCGCAGCTTATCGCGGAGATACGGCGTCCGAAACCGAGAGACGGGTGAGATACAGGTCAAATGAACGAATTTTGATTTGAAACTTTAGGATTTGATAGAATAATCATTAATTCACACTTAGGAATCATTAAATATGGGAAACAACCATCTATGATGGTTGAGAGAACCGTCATCTTTATGACAT